>OX456986.1:3738944-3892944 GCA_949752695.1 Melanostoma scalare
GCCGAACCTGCATCCCAAAGCCGCGCTTCTCCACCGTAGTAATCAAGGTTTTAATTCCATTGGGCGTCAAATTCTGCTGCACTATCCGAATACCGGATTCTGATTTCCTTGTGCTGTGTGATTTATTGTACTGTGAGCCCTCGAAATCTATTTTGTTCTCGCTCATTTATTACTTTTTTCCTTCTGCAATTGAATATTGATCACAACTACACTTCACAATCACTACTGATTTGCGTAAAAATATGCGCATTTGCGTTGTCCTATTTTCGTGTCAACGCATATGATTATGACGACCGCACATCCACGCACATGCACGCAAACTGTCACAAAAAATGTGCGAGGGTGTTCAGACGATTTGCGAAAAAGTCGCACATTTATGTGCGGTTTTGCAAATCGTACATATGTGCGGTTCTGACGTCATTTTTACGTCATAATTTGCGAGTATTGACGCATATCGTCTGAACACCCTTTTGGGACAGTCCGCACATGCACGCAAATGGTTTGCGAACGATGTGCGACAGCAAAACCGCACATAAATGTGCGGCATTTTCGCAAATCGTCTGAACACCCTCGCACATTTTTTGTGACACTTTGCGTGCATGTGCGTACATGTGCGGTCGTCGTAATCATATGCGTTGACACGAAAATAGGACAACGCAAATCAATAGTGATTTTGAAGTGTAGTTGTGATCATTGTTCAAGTGAAGAGAGGAAAAAAATTAAATGAGAGAACGCGAAATAGATTCCGAGGGTCCCCAGCAAAATAAATTACCCCGCAAAACAAAATCAGAATCCGGGATTCGAATTGTGCAGCACAACTGGACGCCTGATGTTGCTGTTAAAGAAGCTAAGTGCAAGTGGGGCTGTTTGTGGGTAACGTTCAAGCCAAATTTTGCAAAACTTCGCACCAAAAAGTCGGGTCGAAGCACAGAATCATCCTCTGTGCATATTGGTAGTTCTTTAATCAAATGATGTTTTTGGAGGCGAACGATATAAAAAGATCCTATTTATCTGTTTCGTCGACGGACCTTGTAGGTAAGTTTTTCTAAAATGCTGGTTTTTGTTTTTATAAAAACAATTTTCTTTTATTTTATAGGAATTTGCTACTCTCTTTAATAACGCCGTTACAGATGATTTACCATTGTCATTTGTCAGAACCTATAGTCAGCCAGCAGCGCAAATGTAGATGTGTCACGAAAGCCTTTACAACGCTTGAATCACTATTTATTAGATTTCTTGAAAGATGATTCACGTTCGTCATTATTTCATTTGGTTCGTTTTCTCAAGAGTACTGAAGAGGAAGGCGATATAGACGTTTTAGAACCGATCATCGTTGATAATGATGAAGAGGAAAGAACGAGCTGATTGATTGAACTTTCAATTGATTGCAAAGGTTGTGGTTCGATCGAAGAATTGGAGGAGGAGCTGATTGAAATCTAATTTCATCCCATTTAATGGCTTCAATCACCAAAAATTTACTGTTTCTGTGTTTTTGTCTCTGTACTGTATGTACTTAAATAATAGTAGAACTGTGGAGTATTTGGTTTTTTGTTAATTTAAGTATTTATTTTTTAACATTTTTTTTTTTTTTAATTCTAAAATAATAAACAAACTGAAATTGAATGTAAATCATAAACAAAAAACTTTTTCTTATGTTTAAAGGTGAGCATATTGCCATTCAATATCGCCTTCTTTTCGAATGTCTCTTGTTTCAGATCCTCGTCTCGTTTCTGATCCTCTCGTGATCGTATTTCTTCAAGGGTAGCTTCCATCTGGCGATACAGAAGCAAGTCCTTCGTCCACACATCCGTAACTGTTTCACACCCAATTCTTCGCGAACTTCACTTTTCTCATCTTTTTCAATCATATCTAATGCCAAAACAGCAATAGCAGTCCACTTTCTTTTTAACATTTTCAATTTATTGTAGTCAACAATGACAAAAAATTAGCAAAACACAAAAGTCAAACAATCGATTAAATTAACGCAAACTTGCATATGCACTCAAATGGTTGATGTGCGTATTTTTCTGCATATCGTGTGAACACGTCGCACATCGACCGAAAAATGTGCGTATTCATTTGCGTACATTTGATGTGCGAGCAAATCAACGCAAACTAATGTGCGGCTTTTGGGACAGATTCCGCACATCGTCTGAACGCCCTTATATGCGAGTTTGCGTACACTGATTTACGTATAGCATTTGCGTTGAATTTACAACTTTTTATGTGACGTCAGAACCGCACATATGTGCGGCTTTTTATATGCCGTCTGCACGTAGCTTTACCCTTCTAAAGCGCAATCACCCTTACTACAAAAGGCGTTTTGGTAAAGTAACATTAAGCAGCTCTGCTACAATTTGGCAATTGGCATTTGTAAAATAAATGAAATAGCAGAAACGAGAAGCAGAAATAGGAATGAGTTTCAATTTGTATTTTAACACAAATCGTCGCGTCTGCACTGTCATTTTTCAGTCTTAAGTATATACAATGTATATATACAATGGTATGTAAATGCGCACACTACAGGAAGTAGTCACATAAAGGTGTTTTTCTCTACTAAAATTTTAGTCTGGTTTATTTATGCGATGAGCATGAAAATACTCATTGCATATGCTAAGGATAATTGAAAACAAACGCAATTGCTTTCCGGTATTTCCATCGATTACTCCCCCGTTCCCCAAAAATTCCCTCCTTGTATTTATATACAATGGCCTGGCACAATCGAAATGCAAGTAAATCATAAGCAAAGCTGGGTTTTGTTGAAAAACATGACAGGGACGGCGGTTTTAAATTCTAAAATTCTTTCAATAAAACAATTCTACATTATCCCTCAGTATCATAGAATATTCTATCCCAACATTCCCACTGATACGGGAACGGCAGCTTAAATACTACTGGACCGATTTGAAAGTTCTTCCAATATTGGGATGCTACATTATGGCAGTATTGCCATGAAAATAGGAACGGGATACTAAAACTTTTCCGACAATCTTAAGCATAGCCCATCGGGAGTGGTACCCGTTGCGTGATGGCTAGCATGTCTGCCTGTTAACCAACAGAAGCAAAAATGTTTTTTTTTTACCGTTATCACATTTGGCGAAGAATTGGCAAGTCCTCCGATAGTAAATTCATTGCCATAAAAAGCGCTTGTAGGTCCCCTCACAAGGTAATGCACTAGGCCCTTGAGCTCCTCGCTACTCCTCCTGTTGCGCCACCCTATTTTTTGTTACGAGAACATTCTACCAGTTTAGTACAGTTTATATGAAAGCTCCTCCCAACTATTATATGTGTGAACCTATTGGTTAAGTTAAACAAAAAAATCTACCTTTGCAGTCTAAATTGGTTAAGATCCTTTCCGCTTAATGGGCCCACTTAAACTGTGATTTCTTCTATATATATCGTCGGCCCAAACAATATGTGTCCTTTAGCTCTCTATACCTTCTGTTTCCTGTCCTTCTGTTCTAGCCATTGTAACCGTGAAATACCGTTTAAAATTCACTCTAAACAAAACCTCAAATTAATTGCTTTCTCTCTCTCCCATCTGTAAAACGAGTAAAAGAACCAGAAAAAAATTGAAATCCTTATAGTGATTTCTGTGATTAGATTTTAGGAAAAAATACTAGTTATAGGATATGTGCAGATTGTAAAACAATCCACTTTGAATCAAATATGTTATTTCATAAAACGTTAGTAATAATAATTCAAACCAAATCGAATCTAACTAAGAGAGTAACGGGCGTCTGTACAGCAAAAGGGATTTTTTAAATTAGCGTCGCAACTATAAGTTATCTAATAACCAAAAATTGTGTTTGCTCGCCAGCTGTATAGTGTTGTTTATGGTTTTGTGGTTGCAAATGAATTGGGGTGTTGTATTTCATTTATTTAATGCGGATTTGCGTTGAGCGAACCACTCACTGGCAATTTCATATAATTAAGTTACCGAATTCAAATGTATTTTACAACTTCATTTCATCAGAAAATTTAGTGTGTTATAATTTAGGACAATTGTTGAGTATGAGTAGTTTGGTAAGGGTGTTACTGTATTACTTTTAGGTATTTAAGTCTTAAGCTGCTAGAAAAACAGGCCCAAACCGTATAAAAGATTAGCAATAAGCCGACACAATAACTTCTTATTCAGCTTTATGTGAAATTTGACAGGTTTTTGTGTATTTTATTACTTATAGTCTCTAATGGGACAATTAGTTTTATTCGTATTTCGTTTTCGTTTAGGTGACTTATTAATTTATGTATCTCTATGATCTGCTGTTAAACGTCACTGAAAGAGCAAGAACGCAGAGGTGCAGAATAGATAAGTGATTATTTAATTAGTTTGTTTGTAAATATTTAAATAAATACAAAACGAAGAGTAGGAAATCGTTTTAAAGAACTATAATTAAAGACAGGTATAATCGTTTATAAATTTAGGGTATAAACAAGGCAGCTACAGAGAATGTGTTTTTTTCCGATTACCCTTTCCACATTCCATGTTCAAATGCAATTGGAAAATAAGATTTTTTAAACGAGTAAAAAAGATATCAACAATTTTTTGTTAGGGTTCTTTGTTATTTAATTGAATTGTGTTAATAACACAGGTGTTTACTCTGGCGTATGTGGAACTTTTTTTTTAGTTTATGTATGCTCAGGTGCTTGTATCAAAACAATTGAGAAAGAATATTTCTTCGGCACCAATCGACTATAATAAATCAGTGTGGACGTCCTGTTCGACCTTCCTGCTTACCGAAAGGTAACCCGAATTCAAACCGAATGATTGCAGCTCGGCATACATAGTGTCGACGCATTTTTAGATTTTTTATGAGGGACAAAAAGTTTTACTATTTTGATGGGAATTGCTGATCCAAGTGATTCGCAATTTCACTGTGTGATAAAAAAGATTACTAAAAGTTAAGTAAGAAAACGAAATTAGATAATAATAAACAAAACTATACTATTTAAACAACCAACGCAGACTTAGGTCCCTATTATGAGTAGCGAATCGAACGTTCGATTGGAAGCGAATGTTTTTGCGAGCTTCTTTTATAGCGGTATTATAGGTTGTAGAAAACTTTTTTTTTCGACGTTTAAGGTATGTCAGATAAGAGAATGGAAGAAGTTTAATGATAATAATGCAATAAATGAGTGTCTCTAAAACATTCGCTTCCAGTCGAACGTTCGATTCGCTACTCATAATAGGGACCTTAATAACGGGTGCCCATCCGTTTATTTAGAGTGAACAAAATAAACAAAATTAAATTTTTCCCACGTACTATGGTTCTTTGAGTAAGAACAATTCCCATTAATTATGAAACACAACGTCGTTCAAGTGTTGCTACGGATATAGTTCCGCAGTAGCTCTGTCCCTCAAATTTTTAAAAATGCTATTGGTTTTGGGCAAAAGCTGCTCACAGATTGTTCGGATGATACTGGCCCTCAGTGCTTGAATTCATTTTTCCACGGGTATCGCCTTTCGATACCCGGCAGGTAATCCGATAGTAAAATTCGTTGCACTTTCTCTGTAAGCCGTTCGGAATCGGCATACAATTGTAGGTCTTCTCCATTTCCTTCAAAAGGTATCTTTGTGAGAAATGCGCTAGACCGTAGGACATTGTATATATAAAGAATATAGTAAACTCGATATTCTTTTTGACTTTTAGCGCATTCCTCGGCTCAGGTCACAACTCTTATGTTCCTTTGAAAATATAAAGAAACGATTGGTGCGCCTCACCGATACCTTTGATCTCAAAAAAGGCTTTAGGCAAGGCGACAAACTGTCATGCGATTTCTTCAACACCATACTTGAAAAGATTGTACAAAACTCAAACGTCAACACCAGAGGAATAATCTTTCAAAAGTCTGTAGAATTACTCGCCTACGCAGACGATGTTGACGTAATGGGAAGAAAAAAGCGTGATGTCATAGGTGCTTTTGCGAGTATTAAAACAGAAGCGGCAAAAAAGGGTTTGATGGTTAATGAGGGCAAAACGAAGTAGATGTTGTCATCAAACAGGGACACAGAACATCGATGAAGTGGACAAAACGTCACAATAGACAGACATAACTTCGTGGTAGTACAGCCCTTCGTCTACCTATAGGATCCGCTAGACACGGAAAACAACATCTGTGCGGAGATCAAACGGGGAATAAATCTTGCCAACCGTTGCTTCTTTGGGTTAAGAAGGCAAAACCCTCTCCAGAAATGGCAAGGTAACCCTGTATAAGAACTTGATCATCCCAGTCCTGCTTTACGACGCGGAAGCATGGGCTTTTGCTATAACTTTTCATAACGCACCAGAGTTTGATCTCACCATAATGTGCAAAATCCGAACAAAATTTCAACTTTTGTTTACAATTTTTCGATATTCTTAATCACTCGTTATATTTTTTTCATTAAATGCGTTGTCTTATCAGGTCTTGAACTTGCAAATTTCATTCATTCTTTCTTCTTTTAATTTTATTCTTCTATATTTTGATAGAAGGCTATTCAACTCTGATATGTACAGGTGAAAGCTGTTAGACATTTTTTCAATAAACAGGAGGTCCATATTTTCAATAAACAATATATACATAATATATTGAATTTAAAGGCTCGACCACGTGGGGAGTAAAATGTGTTTGGTGGAATTCCGCAGACAGTGAAACTTTTTATGGTATATGACAACACGTGGGTACACATCCTCCCCCAAATATCGATAAAAATAAAAATGCTTTTGGTTTTAGTGAATAAAAAAAATTTATTTGTTTTCCCCAAAAGTGCGGGAGTCGAATAATCCCGAAGACAAATAAAATCAATTAATTACTTACAAATTTTCATTATACAAATCTTAAAACACGTATGTATGTGACATGAGATTTGAGTTTGGGTTGATTCAGAGGGTGCCATCGCGAGTCGCACTCATATCATAACTCTGTATTTGCTTCGTATGTGTACGTGTGTACATGCGAATGATGTTAAGAAAATTACTAATACAATTGGAGATTAGAATATCTTAACAACAGCCCACCGCATCAGAACAAGGCAAAAGCAACAGGCGCTACAGGCAGTCAATCGTCAGGCTTTTATCATTCACTGTTAGAACAGTCAGTGAACAGTCTCTGTCAAGCAACTAGCAAGTGTGGTCGCGGTCGACGCTGAATTCTCGTTTTCCTTATTTTAAGTTCTGTACCAAGAAATTTGAGTTCGAATTTAGTTATATTTAACACTTGTTCTAGTTTTTTTTTTTTAATCGCCGTTCAATATCTTTTACAAGTTCGTTTGATTAGTTTACTTTTTTAAGATCCATTGAAGTGCCCTGTGTTTTGTTTAGTATATGTTCTAATGTGAGTAGGATTAAAATGTGAGTTGTAACTTTCGAGATCGTCAAATATCTGAATAAAAATAGGGTCTTATGTGTGCAGTATATGCGGTAGTTCTGTGGTTTAATTTAAGTAATCTTCTTCATACCCATATAAATAACTGTGTACCTAATTGTACTTGTTGTGGATAGTGCCACAAATAGGCATATTAATAAGTAGTAAATTTGTACAACTACGAGAAGTATAAAAAGCAAAACAAACAAAGGAAACAACAAATCGGTGGTGCATGATTCAGCGAATGGATTTATAAACAAACTATTGTGTTACGCGTCGACTGATTAAAGATTGTTATACATTTTTTTACTTAATTAAGGGTTTATTAGAACCCGTGCCGAATAAATTGGAGGTGAGTTTATCTTATGTGTTTTTGATGTTTAGGAAAAATATTGGGTGTTTTTTTCTGTATGTTAAATACAATCCATGGCCCTGTTTTTTAATCATCCGTGCATTTAATATGCGGTGTACCTAACTTTAAATTTAAATCAACTATAAATGGTTCAAAAGTCAGCGTTCGACAATGCTCATTTTAAGGCGATTTTAAATGACTATAGATTTGAGTTGATGTTTGTACATAGACTGAACATTGAAAAATTACCATTTTTTGTCTAGGTAGAGAAAAAGGAGAGGTTTCTGTTAACAATTTTTAATTTGCACCCCAAACATAAATTTGAAATCGATGAATATTATATTAATTAGCTGTCTCACAGCAAGCTGATTTGATAAGCAGGAAAGTACACTAACATGTTGTTCGGATTAGTTCTTGCTAGAGGGTAGTTGCAGTAAAATGTAAAGTAAAGAAAAACATTTAGGGACACCGAACAGTGTAGGTATTTTGTGTTTTTCTTTATTTCATGATTGAGAATTCCAATTTTTTCTTGTGATTAAAATTTGTTTGTTTAATAAATGAGTACAAAATAAATTTTGGCCTTTGCACCCTCCAAACATTAGCTGCATATGGGAAAAAGGAAAAGATAGCTCAAGAACAGAATCATGCAGGAACAGATAAGATCCACAGATTACAATTTTAAAAGCTGATCTTTATTATTTTCACATAATTATCTGTTCTGCAAAAGAAATTAAAGAAAATGCTGATCTAACTGCTACAGATGGAGTAATTAAACACCGAATAAGTATGTTCAGAATAGAAATTTGGTCATTGAATACCAAACAGTTGTCTTTTTCCGACCAGTCCACAGCTAAGTCATTAAACAAAGCTGTTACCTTCATAGAACCTCAAATGTATTTTGATGACTTCTAGGTTTTTAAATTTTTTATACTGTTTTCGTTGGTTAAGTAATTTTCTTCGATAAACATTCATTTGAAATAAATGTTGACATGTTGAGCCATTTCTGGAGTAGCTAAAAAGCGAGCAGTATGTAAAGTGCAAGGAGATCACTAACCTTTAGAATTACAAATTGTAGTCACCTATAGACTTATCATAGGAATAGTTGAAAAAAACCACTAGTTTCTGTTGCCCCTGAGTATTTATAAAAGGCTGGGGAGGTTTCCAAATACAATTTGCTTTTTAAAAGTACCTACAATAAAGTAAACAAAACCAAATTTCTTTCCATTTAGTATGGATTTATAAGTAGGAGGAAAAACTCCCATTAATCAAGATTTTGCCATGTCCCTATTCTTAAAAAACCTTATTGTTAAAACTATTGATGAAATAAAGAATCTATCTATCACTCCCATTAATTTTGGGACACAATGTCGTTCAAGTGGCTGCCTCGTAGCGCGTTCTGTTACTCCAATTTTCCACGACCTTGTTGATTCGGGCTGCAGCTCTCGGATTGTTTGGATAATATAAGCCTCAAGTGCTTCAATTGTTTTTGGATTGTTGGTATAACAACGGTCTTTCAAGGCTCCTCACCAAGAAAACCCTTTGAGATGAACAAAAAGTTTGAAAAGCTTTACAGACTTATTACCATTTTCATTCCATAGAACTCCTTAAATAATTTTGCAATGGTATCATTCTTACTTCATGATATTTGAAAAATATAATCAATACAAATATTTATTGTCTTATTCAACCCAATTCAACAAATCCTAAGCAATCTAATTTAGAGTATAAACAATTGCCTAAATGAACTTATTCATAGGTGAATGCATATAATTTTATACTTTCTAGCGCTTTTTAAATTTGAATAAAGAAATACCTCTGGTTATTTTGTTTACTTAAAAATACTTAACGTTTTTCATCATTAATCATAAATCTTTATTGGTATTCAATTTTTTCAAAAACTATAAATCTTCCTTTAAGCTCTAATAAATGTTTCCATAAACTTTATTATATTCTTGGAATACATACAAACAATTATCGAGAGAAATAATGAGCTTCTCACATGTATGTTTGTATTATGTAATTTAAATCCTGAAGTTAAAACACACATATCGTCATCATGTACATGAAATAGTTTTCCAATTAGTGGTTGAGTTTTACCTACAAATTGAGTGTTTATCGTTATCAATATTTATTTATAGATTCGCTTGGCCAAATAGCAAAGTAATATAAGAAATTAATTTTATTACCGAAAACAGGATTATATGCAGAAAAATATATAAGGGATACTTTCACCTTTTGAAAATCATTTGTCATATTTCTTTGAGTTTATGTTAAATTGCCATAAACTGGACTAGAAAATTAATTTTCAAAATAAATTGGTTCAAAGAGCTTACATATTTTGCAGTTTTGCAGATCTGGATTTGAAGACAAGATTAAAATGCTTTTTAAGACAAACCAATTCAGCAAATTTAGCATATCGTTCGCTGCTAGGCAAATTTAGTGAGGGACGTGCGACCGCATGTGTATACAAATGAACGATATAATTGTATAGCTATATTTTCCTAAGTCTTGTCCGTGAAGCTATTGAAATCAAGTGGCATCAGATTTTCAAAACGAATTTCAAGCTCTCAATAATAGAAGTACAAAAAAGGAAACGTTCCCCTTTTGTACGATTTAAGAACCTCTCAAACCAAAGCGTTTTTGCAGTCGCGACAGCGATAATTTCAGTTGTCAAAATAAACTTATACAACGACATAAGAGAATACCTATTCCGACACGACAAAAAAATGTGTTTTTACACATTTGTATTGTTGCGACGGCAAAAATGACAGCAACGTTTCTGAAGCTGCTGCAACTGCAAAAACGCTTTGGTTTGGGAAAACCTTTATTCCAATAAATTCATTATGCCGTTCAGTTGGCAAACAAGTCAATGTTTGCCGACATTATGTTGACAAGATTGTTTTGAGAATTCCAGTTACAGTATGTCAAATTTTTGCCAATAATACTCTACCAATTCGTGTGAATATTTTATGTCAGTATTCTGCAAAAGAGAAAAGACTATTGACAAATTTCTTTCAGGTTTTTAATTTTGAAGTGAACTCAAATTACATTAGCAGGTAGAAAATCTTGTTTTCAAGGCCGTTTTAAGATATTGCATGTTTTTTCTTGTGGTAAATAGCAAATAATAGTTTTATTTACGCATTTACCAATACTTACATTTATTACGCTACTTGTGTTTTTGTTGTAACCAATTTCCACCCATTACAGTCAGGGGTTAGATTCCGAAAGAGTGAGTATAAAAAACCCACACTCATGGCCCTCTGAAAACTCACGTTCTGAAAGACCGTGAGTGAATTTGAAGGATAGTAAATACGTCTTCTGTCAAAAAAACTCACCTTCACCCTTGCGAAATCCAAATTAGAGTGTGTGCACAATTTTTCGTGTACACAATAAAAATTCACTCTAGCGGAATCTAGTCCCAGGTATCTGTTTCAAAAGTTGACAGAACCAAAAGCACAAATAGTATCTCTTGCTTCTATCGACTCGTTCTTCCTCCGCAGTCCATTTCTTTTAATTTTTTTCGGATTCGTTTTTTCACCCTTATTCTTGGAACTATTTACTTATTGTTTTGTTTAGTTCACTGTAAGATTGGTAGTCATTTGTTTATTCAAGTAGAAAACTGCAAATTGTCAAACGAAACACAGGAAAAGAAATAGTGACATCTGTTTGTTTACAAAACACTTTGATGTTTAACATTTGCAACGACGCGAAATATTTTTGGTCTGCCAAAAAATGATAATTTTCATTTTATATCGGCAGATTGTTAAAATTTGCTAAAATATTGTCAGCACTTATTAACGAACCATTTCTTCTTCTTCCCTTTCGACGCTACGTTACGAAAATCGTGATCCGCCTCTGGGATATACCCAAGGTCAGTGAACCATTTACACTATGCTATAATATTGGCAGCATTTTATAGTAGATTTTCTGTCAATATTTTAATGACAAAAGTAGTGGCAAGGACTTATACGATTATGACAAATAATATTTTTGAAAAAGTAATAATGTATAATTGCCAAAGTTTTGTAGAAAAAGTCTTATTTTAATAAAAAGCGGGTCTTGAGTGCCCAACAAAGTCTCTGCTACATCATGTGTATAAAACCACCAGTAAAAATTAAAACAAGACATTGCTATTTCGATTCTTGTTGTAGTAAACCATAATAATTGCTAATGGAAATAATTCGCAGTAGGTACATGAATCGAGTTTCTGTTCCATACTAAATGTCTGCTGCTTCTCAATTATTGGCGTTCGACGCTTGTCGCGACGGTCTTAAAATTCAAAACAGTACCTCACTACTTTGGTGTTTCACCTTGTGGTGAAATTGAACTATGTGCATACTTATATACAAAACTTACTTGAACTATTTTTCGTGTGTTTGCATAAGATAAACACATAGTTAGGTTCCATTATGGTGTGTCAAATGAATTTTGTAGATTAGTATCTTTTTTTCTCTTAGCATTAGCGAAGAACATTGTTTTTTTCAGAATTTGGATACATGCATGTACATTGTACATTGTACATGTTCGTATGAAAGTAAAAGATCCAGAACGAAAAAAACAGCTTAAGTGAGGCTATTTTTAAAGAACTCGTGTTGTTGAACTTTTTTTAAGGAAACTGTTTGGACAAGATCCGCATTCGAACATTTACGTTTTTTGAGATGATACATCATTATCTCTTACAGTACAATAAATCAACTTAAGACATTAGACACACAATATATAAACAAATCTGAAACTAATTCTCTTTAATAGTGATCAGTGATCACAAACAACTGTCACCAGTTGTGGGCTTCTCATTATAATGTTACTGTTGTATCGCCTATCAGACTATCAAAGGTTATCATTGATTGTGCGAAATTAAGCATTATTATGCTATTAGTGATGGGTGATTGCTATGACACGGATCAGAATCACAATGCACTACAGTATGTTTCTGGGGTACATAGCTTTTTTTTCGAATTCTAACTTGATAAAAGCGAATTTTTAATCACTTAAAACAGTTGTTGTTTATTCTATGCAAGCAGTTTTTCTAAATATTGCTAAGTGTTTTTAGGAAGAAGAGATAAACAACTTGTGATGTTTCTGAACAACAAAATTGTGGTCTACACCTTTTATGCATTCTTTACACACTCATTTCATTGAAGTCGATCGCTAATATGTTTTAGTAAGCAATTTAAAAGTATGCGTCATATATCTGATTGAAGAAAATCAAATCCTTTTTGATTTTGCTTGATGATTTATTGTCAATACACCATCCCAGTAATTAATGGCAAATAGTCAAGGGTAACAATTGACTTTTTGTTATACTTCTTTTGGTATGTTTCGGAAAAGTTATGACAGTAAACATTTTACAATGCGACCCCCAAACAGCATCATGACGAAATTGGGATGGTTTTCAAATAAAAACTACTGAACCGATTACATTCCTCCGGGTAACATATACTAGGGGCACGTGAACTTAAAAAATAATGAGCAGAGAGAAATCCAGGACAATCCTGGTCGATTTCCACTCAGAAATTGGACCAAGTTTTGTTGAAAACAGGATGTGCTTTTGGACGCTACAACTCTGCATTTGCTCTCAGGGTGATCCTTTTCATTCAACGGTAAGGCATACTCAACTTCTTCGATGTTTATGTTAACCACATTTTTTTCTTTAAAAAGTCTGCTATAAATGTTGCCATCACGTAAATGTCTCATTGACATTGGGTGTATCCCATAGGAGCGGATCACGATATTCGTAATTGAGTTAAGGACTTTTCCACATGAGTATACGCTTCAAAGTATTCAATATTTTAAAATAAAGTGCTCAATTTAACACGATCATTTACCCCAACCTCTTTAAAAATATGTGTGTGTAATGTGTCAACAAGTTTTTGATTGAGAACCTAAATAAAAATTGGATGTTTGAGAGTGATGTCTGTTTTTAAATTAAGAATTCCCTTAAATGCTTAAATAATCCAAAAATATGTTTTGAATTTAAATTTATTCGAATATTCAAAAACTGCAATGGAAAAGTTAATTCTTGAAATCTATCTTTAAATGTCTTGAAAGGTGGAAGTCGCATAATAAATTTGCTGAAGTGAAAACTTTGGAAAGGCACAAATAAAACACAAATAAAAAAATAAACGCAACGGAGCGGAGAACCCCGGGGCTTAGCCCATTTCAAACAAATATACCTTGAGAATGAACAACAATTTTCTGCCGATTGCGAACGGCTAATCGAAAAATCGCTCTTCACTGAATTTTGCTATCAGAGGGCTTGCCAATTTCTTGCGAAAGGCGATACCCGTGGAGACAAATTTTTGTTTTTTGTTGGGATTCGACAGAATCAGAACTACTAAAACAAAACAAACGAGTTTCTACATCTGATACAGAAAGAATTAACAAAAAAAAGTCATCTCTTGTGAATGAAAATCTTACTCTAATAATTAATTCTAATTCATAGTTTGCAGGTAAAATTTGTGATGTAGATATGATCGTGACCAATCATTCTTAATCGCAGTTATAATGATATTAATAAATGCGAAATGTATTTTCCAACGGTATTGGCTTTTATTCTTCTACATATATATCACATACATCATCAATGAAAAAATACTACCAAATGGATAACAAAGCCTCACAACTCACAATCATAAGTTATTGGGTTCTCTTAAACAAACTCCAAGGTCATCTTCTTGTGAGAACAACTTAAATGATTTCCGATAAGTGGAAGTAAACAATAGAAAAAGAATTTCACAATTTTGCGAAACAAACATTATTTAAAATTCAAAGGAATAAAGGGTAAAATTGATTTCGTAGAGAAATTAAAGACACAAAAACAAAAACAAAAATAATGAAACTGAACCGTTTGTATTTGCTAAAATTAGATTGATACCTTTCTGGTTCGAGTCACTGAAATTGTAGCCACATGCCGCAGGGCGGTTTGAGTCACCGCATCAGAAAACAACAATCAAACCTCTTATACCTCTTACACCTTTATACTGCCAAAGCTATATGTTTTACCACGCCTTTCATTTCATACGAATTTTACCAAAGACCTAACACGCATGAAACTAACAAATAAAATTTGCGATATGCATACTTTTGATGCACAGCAGCTTTACCAAAAATCGAGCTTTTCAATATTTTAATATATGTAACTGCGATTTTCGTAGAAACATGTTTTTAAATTAATCATTGATTGCGATTAAGGCAATAAGATTGTCAAATTAAAATTAGCATTCTTAATGTGCCCTTTTGCTAGGTTTCACCCTAAATATATAAAAAATTTAATTATTAATTTAATCTGATTCATTGTTGTGTATGTGTATTCATACACATCTTCAGTTCTTCGAAAAAACAGATATCAGGTTAGTTTCCAATTTGTGGTGAATATCCGAAATGTTTTGCTTTGAGCTTAAAATAACATTCAACTGTTTATTATTAATACATTCCGTTCCCTGGGTACCACGGGCGTTGTTTAAAAAATAGAAACAATAAAAACAGATCCCATTATAATCAAATTCATGCATAAAAAACCTTTCTAGTCACATAAAACGTCTTTATTATTCTTCCATACAGAAGCGTGTCGTTTAATTCAAACCAACGGGTTTAATTTGAAACACTTGCTACGATAATCCAGTTCTGCCAGTGTCACGACTCACGATCAGTTCAGTTTTTTAAATAAACTATAATTCAAGGAGTATGATATATAACAGACTTAAATTTAGAAATATTCAACTAAAAGAACCACACCATATCAGAACCAATAATACCACTGTCGCACTGTCGACAATGGTTTTACCTTATAAAGCAAACTACATTTATGTATATTTTCCTGGTAGTTATTGCCTTGCTGAATTAAAGTAGCAGCTCCCGTTTTTGAGATATTAAACATTAATAATCGAAAAAGTCAGATTCTTTGAGCTTATGTTTTAAAAACAACAAAAACAAAGCATTCGTTTTCCGATTTGAGCTCCAATTGCTTTAACTTGGGCCGAATTACCGCATCATTGATCGAATGAGTAAGCGCTAATTCTTTCAAAATTCGCTCCATATGGCACAGGCACACCATCATTCTGCCGTTCATTTATCGACTTCAATTCCTTCAAATACTGATGAAAGAATGTCAAGTTATGATACTAAATTGCTCCATAACGTGAGATGTAATTCCAAAAACACATAATTTAGCCACGTATTACTCGATCGCGTGCGCGGTAATTCGACCCCGGAAGAGCCTGGCGTAATAATGTAGTTCTGTGACTGGATTTGAATTCAGCACATCCAAAAACTTCAAAAACATGTTATTTGATTCAAATTTCTTTTCGCGACTCTACTTAGGCTCGTGATAGTGATCTCAAAGGGATCACAACTCTTCCACTTATCTGCCTCACACTAGTGATCCGCTCTTTGGGTACGTTGGATCAGCAAGCTTGTAGGGTTCAGATTGTTCCATGTATGAGGTCAAATGCAGATATCGTTGCATTTGTCTGTGTCAGGAGTGTTTTGGTCTGCCTTTCTTTTCGTTCCTTCGCGATCGTGTCTATTTTTCCCGATGTGATATTTCTGACTGAAAGGCTTCCACGGATCTTGGTACTTCTATTGTTACTGTTTCTGTGATGCGGAGTATCTACATTTCAGCTTCCGTCGATTTACTCTGATCTTTTTCGTACATTGTCCAACATTTTGAACCAAATATAAGTGCTGGACGCGCAACCGCAGTGTAGAGTCAGAAAATGTCGAGCAAATGACACACGTCAAAGGAGTTAAAGCAAGGTTTTAAGTATTTAAAATGGGGCGCACTTGACTTTGAATTCAAATTGACTCCAAATAAAACTGTGAAGTTTAAATCAACTTCAAATCGTTTTAAGGCGGTCTCTTACCTTACACTGAAAAAAAAGGTTGGCTGCGTTCGTTAATTGTTGACATAGAAACAGATATTGATTTACCGAAAGGGATCATATACAAGTTAAAGCGGTAGTAATCCTGCAATTAGATTCAAAATGATGAAAAAAAAATTGTTTTAAGCTATTTTCGGCACTAAGGCTCATTTTATAGCGAGTTTAAGTGACTATAGAGTAAAGTCAGTACGTCATCAATAGCTTTAAAATAAGCACCCATTATATTGTCATTTCCATTCCCATCATCAATGATAACAACAGGATAAGTTGTTACTTTTGATTTTTCTTCTCCCGCACACATATTTGAAACAACTACAATACAATGATTCAATGCAGTATAGGTACCATCAAGGCCTATTGAGTTTGCAGTACCTAAATAGATTGTAATCATGATATCATCATGAGTTTATTATTATTGTCTGTTGCGATCGTTAGACAGTTTACCGTTCAATAGATTTTAATTTAGAGTTTTATTGAATTCCAAAAAAATACACGGCCTGTCATGCATTATTTGAATACATATTATGTGTAGTTGATACTATCCCTTAGAACTAGAAATATAAGTCATATTTGCTAGATTTTTTTTATAAGAATATAGAGTCTTCTTTTGTCAAAAGAATCACCCAACACTGAAAGGTATCTTCTATTATATAGGGTGTTTCGGACCCTAATACAAATACTTTTAGAAAAGATTCTTATGCAAGAAATGCTTAAGCATATTATGCACTTACAAGATTCTACGGCACACAATATTTTGTCTCAGTATGTTTTTAAGGAAAAAATGTCAATGAAATACGCGATTTAAAAAGGAGGTCACGTCAATGTGTAAGGAAAAAATGTCAATGAATACGCGTATAATAATATGTTATATATAATTGGAATGACGAATGTGTCATAGCCATAATAGGCAAGCGATGTCATTATTCACAGACGGTGAGAAAATACTTTGATTGAAACACAGCGAAGCACTGAACCATGGGTGGCTGTGGCTCACATGGTGGGGAATATTGTTTGATTTAAGATTTCATTATGTCAAAATTAAATTATACATAATTTGTCATTGGGATGGATTTAGTGGTCAATTTAACAAAATTCATTCTGGTAATTATTGTGAAGGTCGTTAATTACGAGATAACTCATGAAAACGCACTTACTTTATTCCAAAATTTAAAAATAGGAATAATTAAGAGCTGTTTTCCTCTTCACTACAGCTTTGGTAATGCTCGGAAGTTTAGAAACCAGAAAGTTTGAATAAACAAACAATTTTATTACTTCAAAATATCAAAAGTTTATATTAAAATATAAAATTTTAGGGCCGTTCAGACTATACAATTAGTTGGACAGACTGAACCCTCAGACGACCGCTTGACCAATTTGTTGGAAGGTTTTCAAATACGACAAGTTTGATAAGTCTGAACGCAAACTACATCCGACCATCCAACATCCAACAAACGAAGTCTGTCCAACTAACTGTATAGTCTGAGCGAACCTTTTGAACTTCATGTGTAGAAATTTAAAAGAAAATCACTGAGCCGGCAGTCGTCTTCATGTGAAGAAAGTGGACCTGAGACAGCCAACGTTTAGGTATTTTTTTAATAAGTAACTAAGTTTCATGTTCAGGACTGTCGTCACCGTATACCAAGGTCTCGAGTCTCGACGTTGTTTTCGAGAAGAATCGGGTTATTAGCCTTATATTTAATCTCGATACTATTTAAAAAATCATGTCTCTTGTCTATTAGTTTTTGAACTTCCGAACAGGAAATTATAAGATTACCGTGTTGCTCGTGTTGATGTAACTTTATTAATAATTATAAAAATTATATTACTGTATATATTGTAGTTTACATTACATCAAACAATGTAATTACTGCGCAAATCTTTTGTTACGACTAAGGAATCAGAAAAAATTTAGCTCATAGCTCATAGCTGATACATCTTGTTCGTTGCAGTTTCTTACGAGATAACAGCAATGTCATATGTGCAAAAACACGCAGTGATGCAAAACAAAAATTATGAAAAGGAAACGCCACTTTCATCGAGTGTGTGATGTGGGTGTACTTCTGAAATGAGAGCTACTCTCTGTTGTATGACTTTTGTACATACCTACATATAGACATCTACGTTTTACGTATGTTTATTTAAGATCAATGCGTCTTACTGGGCTATTCAAAAATTAAATGACAAAGACTTTTTATTGTTCCCAAGATCTTTTCATGATATAGAAAAAAAAGTTAATGTATGAGAAGACTTATCATTTATTGAACTTTAATGGTCACTTTCTTGCTCGGTATAGGGTGACATGGTCACAAACGCATTACCATATCTTAGTTAAATGAGAAGACCTTAATTGACGTCATTGTTGTGCATAGAGGTAGTATATGAATAGAGATTATAGCTTTTTATAATATTTTGTCACAATATTTTTCTATAGTTAATTGTTCTACTATGCTGCGAAGGTAGATATAGCTGTGGTGCATTTATGACAAGAAGACCAATTAAGTCATTAGAAAAGCGATTACTATCTATCTATTCTACTCTTAAAAGCCTTAATCAATGTGTTTTTAAATAAATTATATTTCCTCGACGTTAAATTGATACAATGTATGAAAAAAAAAAAAAAAAACAAGAACTATCCATTTCATTTAGTAGTGAAATGATTATCAGGAAGCAGAAGAACTATGTCTGAGCAAAAGGAATTTTATTCATTCAGCTGCTGATTCATTGTGTGCCGTAATTGTTTGTGATTAGCAATTACCGTCTTTTTTATAGCTTTTATTACATATTTATGTCGTCATACTTACATAGGTAATAGTTTTATTAAAGAAAAATATTTTTTATTGTTTGGTGAAATTAACAATAAGATATTGATGCCAGTGATCGTTTCAGTAGCCTGAGAATGGTTTAGCTTTAGTTTTGATTAGTTGTTTTCCTATTTTTTATTTTTTATTTTTTTTCGATACAAGGCAAAGACATAATTTTTTCAAAGTATCTACTTTCTCGTTGAATGAAGATAGCGATGGTTATTTATTATCATTTTTTGTTTTAAATTAAAAAAGTTATTATAAATACATTTTACTCGATTTAGCTACAAACGTGAAGATTCACTTCAAACACTATTGCCATTAGCTCTTGTTCGAAATCGTGTATTGTGTGCAATTTTTTATGGCTCATGATTTTGTTTCTGTCACGAGTTGGTTGCCTGTGGGAGACAAGGGTTAATTGAAATTTTAATATATTTAAATAAAATGCAAAGCACAAAAATAAACCTTGGCGTTAAATAGTGGAAACACGCCAAGATTTTTTTGACACGTAAAGTTTTCTTAAAATTGAATTCTGATTAAAAGTATTCTTTGTATTAACATTTTTTATTTGAACTATTGAAATCAATTGCAATAAATAACTAATTTTTGGACCAAAATCGATCGACTGCACGTTGTTCGATTTTCCTTATATTCCACTCGAAAAAGAGTGGCAACTGCAGATGTCGCCGGAAACAGGCGTCCGGAAAACTTCAATAACTCCGCCATTTTGTTGGTCATCGAATAGATTCTTTTCTGAATAGTGGACAGCTCTAATAAACATTTATCTTAATTTTGAAAATGATTGGGTTATTTTATTCCCTCTAAAAACAATCCTAAAAAAAACATGTTTTATAGGCTGCTAAAGTGGTCTCCCCCTTAAGAGCCAGGCTCCCAGGCATATCCACCAAAACTGTTATTGAAAAAGATTTTTAACTTTTCTTAAAGTCTCCTTATTTATTTCAATGTAAAGCGTGAAATAAAAGAAATGGGTTTTAAGAAAAGTTTTGATTGCAATTTAGTACTTTTTCTGCATCATTATTCTATAATTTCATAAAAAACTCAATCCATCATTCTTTGCTAATAATCTCTCTGCTCACAGCTTTCAATAACAGGTGAAATGATAGCTTTCACTGACCCCTGTTTGTTCTTTTCCTCGAATACGCGCCGGATTTTGTGGTTTTGATTTTGTTTTATATTAAATAGCATAAAACGGCTAGACAAAACAGTCAGTGTGGTTTTTATTGAGGTGAAATAGGTTTTGCGGTGTCTATAAATACTATCAAGTTTAAAAACTACTATCAGTTTCCACTTTTCCGTTATGCGCTGTTATTGCATTGATTATAAGTTTCAGCAATTTTTTTTTTTAATTTATATTTAAAGGGGATCTATAGCATTTACATGTTATGAATGTTTAAAATTGGTAACAGTGTCACATAATTTCATCAGTCTCACAAGTGATTTTTCGGTCAATGGCAAAAAATGAAATCTGATATTTTAAAGGACTATGGTGCCAAACAGTCTCGTCTAACATGCAATAGCAAGGGCAATATTTGGACTTTGTGATGAAATAGGGCTAGACGGTAACAAATGGGAAGAAACCACAAAAGTATTTTCTAAGCAATTTAGAAAAAAAAAATATTTTGAGGGCTGAGGAGAATTTACGAACAAATGCATTGCATTTGAAACTATGATCCAATTAGGAATTTTACAAATATGATACGATGTTTTGAAAACACTTACTTTGAAATGCGTTATAAGTTAAACTTAAACTGCGTTATGTGTTCAGTCAAAAAAAAAAAAAAATGCCGTGATTACCTAAGTCTATAAAAATTGACAAGGCAATTGTTGGACTATTTATTTGAACCTTATGTCTAATGCCTGTGACACACGCCTAGTACAGATACACTACATGCTATGCTAAGCGATTTTAATTTTATACCTAACCTCAGTAGTGCCATTAGTATTGTGATGTCTTGAGCAAAAACAGTGTTATACCCTTCGAGTATGGATGGATGGATAGTGTAGTGGCTCTGATTTATTTGAAATTAATTTTTGATCTTCTTTTTTTGGTCCAGTAAAATGCATCAGTTTGGTGTATTTGTGCAGACATGACCTACTTTCAATTTTCGTCGATTTTGTTATTATCTGTTTTTCTATGTATGTACATATGTATGCATGACCAAATTTTTTTTTTCAGAGGTTTTCCTATTTGCAAACAAAAGTCCTTACTAAGAAAACTGTTTGGCAGTATTAAATATATTAAGTACAAGTACCTGTATACAAAAATACACTACATACTACACAATACATACAGAGGTCCATACATATGTTTCAAATTGAAAGTAACGCATATACTGCTCCATTCTCAGTCTAGCTATATGTCTACATTATGCTCTGTGCATTACAATAGAGATAGAGACCGTTTATTTTTTTTTTTGAATTGAAGACGAAGACTCTTTTCGCATCTCTCCCCAAGTCAAAAGTTTTCGTCTTCACTTCACACCCCTTATGCCAAATACAGAGTGAGATGACCCCAGTCGCCATCGCCAGTCGCAGTCGATACAATAATAATTATAGCCTCGACTTTCTTGAGTTCAATCTGCGTGTGCTCGTTGAACGTCAATGACAGACACCGGTATTTGTTGTTCTTTTGTGCATTAATTTATAGTGATATAAATATATTAAAAAATAAACAGTGTCTACTTCTGCTGCATATCGCACATGGTAGTGTAGGTATATCAAAATTAATTGTTATTATTACAATGGTAGCTCAAGTTCTAATTCTCTAGTTCCATTGAGAGACCGAAGCTCCCGTTTGGCAATCTAAACTAATCTATGTACGGTCTAGTTAAGATATCATTAACGAAACCTGAAAATTTTCTCAATAGTTCAGGAAATGCAGTTACCAGCACATGTACTGTACCTACTACTGTATATACTCAATAGAATTTAAGTGGAACAATCGAAATAGTGTCGTGCCACAGACCGCAGTTGATTGTAACTAAGCTCCTAGTAATCTGTAATTGTTGTCAAAGTAAGCAAATCGGAAATTGGAGCTTGTTTGTACATCCAATTGGTAGGTAAGGTATTAAATGTTTTTTTGATGTTGTCGCTACATGTATAAGACACTGCCTCTTTTTATTAGTTCCAACATGGAAAAATTGGTTGCTAGACATCTCTAGAGAATATACTAAGTAGGCATAACATATAAGCATAGCAAGGAAGATCCTGCTTATTATAATTTCACATTTTGACTTCCATCTCAGTTCAAAAAGTTCATCATATTGTTAATCTATTGTTCAGCGCAGCTCTATACATATCTATGTATTTCTGTAGGAAATTGAACGCTTTTTAGAAAAGTATTTTCCATTTTTGCATTTGTCTAACCATTGAAAAAAGATAGTCAAAATTTGAAGAATATATTTAACCTTTTTTTTATTTTCCTACTTACTTAAATATTTTTCACCCTCTTTTATAAACGTATATAGGTACCTACATATGTTTGAAGACCATGAGATATTTTATAGTATTTTATGAATTCCGTTCTTTATTTTCCTCGGACCTTTCAGATAATATGAGACGAATGTTTTTAAGCTACTTTTTGGTTGAGAAAGTCGTTAAAAAATATTTCTGTCCATAAAATAGTTTTTATAGAGTTAAGGATGGTTTAAATATTTGTGACATCAAAACTGAATACTATCTGCCCATAAGTTGTTATTTCCTAAAATAAATTTTACGAATCAAATTATCTCTTTACGCATTAAATTTATAGTAGGGGAAGCTGGGGATGGTTGAAACAATTTCTCACCAAAAGTCTACACAGCATTGCCTTTACCAGGATTAGCCATGATGGAGAATGATGAAAGATTAGTTTATGATTCTATTTATAAATGGATAATTTGTTTTGGGTTCTAACATTGTGCTCATTAAGCAGTACAACTGACCCCATGCCATCGGCGGCGGCGCGGAGGGCGGTTGAAACAATCAATGGAGTCAATTGAACCCTATTGAAATAATACGAAGTCTTTCTTCGCAAAGCATTCAACTGATATTTTGTTGAGTTTGACAGTGTTTATGGCGTTGAAATTTTTTTTGAAAAACAATCAGTTGTGCGGTTTATACCTCATTGTGGATTTGTTGTAGCTATCGGCTGGGCCATTCGTGTTTTGAAATTGAGCATAGAAAGACAACTCTTAAATTATTTTGAATAAAGAAACAATATTTTTTGATTAAAAAGAGTTTTATGAACTATACACACTCAATTGTGAAAGGGCTTGTTTTCATTCTTTCTCAGCGCTGATACAAATTTCGCGAACGGTTTGTACTTGTGTCGCGTCAATTATCCTGTGTTTCAACCGTACCCAGTTTCCCCAACCATTTCAAAGATTGGTTGATCTTATAAAACAAAAATACATTTTTATGGTTTCTTTATAATTGTCTTCAAAAGATTATACTTACTTGCAAAAGAAATTGTCTACTCACGTTCATCAAATTAAAGATTATGGTTCGGCTTTCAAATAGACCTAAAGGTCCTTTTAATAATCAGTTGAATTGCAAAATTGATACCATTCAAGTTTCATTATCATTCAGTATCAGTTTAACGCAAAAGTTTTTGCATTAATATGTATATTATTAATATGTATATTAGTTTTAATTGAGTGCTAAGCTGATATTTCAACTGCGAAACTGAAACTGGAATATGATCTTCTAAAAAGGCTGAGCATAGTTTTTTGGTTGTATTAATCAATGGCGTTATTTTCTTGTTCAATTTGTAGGTAAATTCACTTCTAGTGAGGACCTTGGAAATAAAATGCTTTTAATTAGTCTTCTCCTTTGCGTTCCCATACTCCCCAGGACTGTGGCGATCACGAAGAGATATTTGTGAAAAAAATGTACATACTAGCATAGTTTTACTCATTAGTTATTACGCTTTTCAAAATGATACATGACCTCACACGTCTTTAAATACAAGGCACTAAATCTTTATGTGTCATTATAGTGAGTCTGAGACAGCTTTAAGCAACGTTTTCAAAAGGTCATATTAAGACGATTGGGCTTTTCGATGCAGAAGCATATATAGATAATAAGCTGGTAGTAAACGTCTGGTACCTAAAGCTGATTACATTTAGCTAGAACAAATACATATTTCAACAATTTTTCGTTAAAAATAATCCTGTAAAAGTTCAGAAAAGGCCATTCCACCTTTAATTTCGTTGGACAGGTCATAAACGAGATGAGCAAAGATCAATTCGAAACGAATAGTCGTTGCAATGGTCTATATCAAAGTCCAATTTAGTATTTTTGCTTCGAAATAGGGTCTTACACGCAATTTTTATAGATACTCATACTCATACTGCTCAACAATGAAACTGATGTCTTATTATACCAAGTGTAGCACGGAAAGACTGTAGTTGATTCTAATTAGAGTGGCAAATTGTCTTGAATTGAATTTTCCCGCATTTTTGATTAAATTACCGTCTCATTTTATTGATGAGAATACTCAATTGACCTTCTGGCCTGCGTTAGCCTCGAGCACTGCCTTCAGGCATTGAACATTGATATCAATGGGCGCACTCACTAACTTCCACTTGTGTTGCATTTGAGTATTGATATTGTCATGGTAGTAGATTGAGTGCAATGTGTTCAAAGCTCGTCGTCAAGTTGTCCCACCCAATCCATTTTATTATGTTTATCTATTTTTTATTTTTGGTGTTCAATGCACATAGAAACATAAAAATAGCTTGTCTTTATTTACTAGAAACATTTATCAAACTAAATGATGTCTTATTTTCGATTAAACTTTATTTTTTGTTTACAGAATTAATTCTAACACAATGCCACAAAAAAGCGAAAAATTGAATAAACTATGCAATTGGAGGCTGTGCATAGGTGGGGCAGGATTCCTTCTAGCACTGTTTGGACTACTCTGTGGAATGTTTTGGGCAGATCTATTCACATACGGAATGGGAAAGGTAATCTAATTACATCTTAATCACGTTCAATGTAGATTCGTTTAGATTTGTAGCACTTAAAATAAATCAATGGAAGATTTTATTTGACTCTCAATAATTGACTTGCTGTAATGAATAATTAAGAAATCAACAGCTTGTGTTTCAAGAACGCAATCTTTTGTTTTCTGCTTGATTGTACGTTGATTGTTACTCATAAGACTAATCCCTTCAATTAATAAGTAACAAGCTGTGGGTGGTTGGCTTATAGTTTGATTGCATGTAAAAGTCGGCTTCAGTGATTTATGTAACAAAAAAAAGGTCGCATTGATTGATCGTCTCAATTGAGGATCAAGGGTATTTATTTGACGGCAATGATTAGTGGAATAGTAAGGCTACCGTTGGGTTTGTTTGTTTCAAAATTTAAGAAGTAACCATACATCGCCACATCGAATAAGGAAAGTAAACATAAGGCAATTTATCGCAATTGTAAAAATGTCGAGCAATCTTTAGAAAATTGGTTGATTAAATTTTTTTCCATAAATAGTCTGTACGAAATATGTTTGGTTGTATTTTAAAGCCAATCCTTTTTTATTGCTTCTTTAAGAATATGATTAGAATTTTGTCCACTATAAAGGTGTTAAATAGTTTAGAGCTTAAAAACAAAGTAATAAAAATGTTTTAATAAAAATCCTGTATGTATGTGTATTTTAAAGAATCCCTTGTGTTATGAATGTTGATTGGTCAGAAATAATTCACATCCAAGTGTATGTTATCAATATATCAAAACCAATAAAAATTAAGTGGGAGATTAGATTCACAATATAATTCCTTGATTCTCGACAATCGACATATTCAAGAAGCAATTAGCGCTTATAATTCCATCGACAGACGTAAACAACTTTAGAAAGAAAAACATAAAACAATGATAAGTTCTCTTATGCGAGTGACAATCGAAAAGTTCAAATGAACCCAAAAACAATAAATGCAAAAGTTCAAGGCTACAGATTATTATTTGAAGATTCGTTAGATTTTCTATTCAATAACCAATTGTATGTACAATGCACTTAACTTTTTTTTATCTTCCAATTAACAAGTGTGAATTGTAAAGCGGCTTGTATGTAATTGAGCAATGAACAGGAGGTGTGGCGAACAGGAGGTGTGGCGAGAATTTTAAATAATATTTTTGGTACATAAATTGATCAACAAAGAACCGAAAATTCTAAGTATTTTCATTCATTGTGTCAATAGAACTCATTCAGTTGAAGTTGACATTGATATGAAAGTGCAACTTAAATTTTCAATCAGTCCTGAATAAATTATAAAGGCCCTTGCTGCGGTTGAAAAGAAAAGTTGAACTTGAATAGAAAATTTTGTTTGGAAAGTTGTTTTCGAATCGGCACCATTTATTAAAGAATTAACGTTTACCTAACAATTTTAGGGGTGATTAAAGTCGTTAGGATAGATAAAGTTCATGCTTCCACGCCGTAAAGCAAGACTGGGATCATCAAGGTCTTATACAGGGTAGCAACGGTTGGCAAGAGTTACTCTCCGTTTAATCTCCGCACTGATGTTGATTTCCGTGTCTATAGCGGATCCTAGGTAGACGAAGTCCTGTACTACCTCGAATTTTTGTCTGTCTATTGTGAAGTTTTGTTCAATTCGTCGATGTTCTGTGTCCTTTGACTTTGAAAGATTGTTCCTCTGGTGTTGACGTTTGAGTTTTGTACAATCTTTTCAAGTATGATGTTGAAGAATTCGCATGACAGTTTGTCGCCTTGTCGAAAGCTTCTCTGGTCTAAAACCACATTGATAAGGACCTATCAAATTGTTGAGGTGGGGTCTCAGACGTTCACACATTACAGCAGACAAGATCTTATAAGCGACGGACGTTAAGGAGGCTTATCCCTCTATAATTGGCGCAATTGCGAGGGTCTCACTTCTTTAGGATTGGGCATACGATATTAAGGTTCCATTTAGCGGGCATGCTTTCTTTCGACCATATCATGCAAATCAGCTAGTGCATGCTCCTTTCTAACTGGTCTTCAGCTGCTTTGTAAAATTCGGCATCAAGGCCATCTGCACCTGCAGTCATATTTGATTTAAGTTTGTATATGACAAGCTTAACTTCTTCTAGGTCGGGAGGAAGGCATTCTGTCTGACAGCGGATCTTTTTTCTTCATCCCCGTTAAGCAGTCTGCAGTAGTGATCTTTCCAGATCTTCAGTATTTTGACTGTGACTCTACTACTATATGTTTCCCTGCTGGTCTTTACAGACTTGAGTTCGAGGCTTGCCACCCTGGCAGGATCTTTTTACCTTTTGGCAAAAACTTCTGAGTCTCGTTCCTGTCACTGCAGCTCTCAATTTCCTCAAACGAGCGCTTCTCAAGCCGCTTCTTTTTCTTTTTGAGAATTCGGTGTTCTTCCCTTCTTTTCTCCTTGTAATCTCGTTACACTGATAGTAAGGAGCCCTTGTTCGCCAAAACGCACCTAATATTTTATATTATTATATTATTATGAAACGTCGTCCACATAATCTGTTGCCATAAAAAATATTTGCGATATAAGCGGTGTAAAGTGTACATATATGTCATTTGTGTAATGCTTTATGCATCAGATGTTAATTTATGGTCTGCGAGACTGTGAACAGATGACAAATATGAAATGCATTGAAAAAGAATATGACTTATTCCAAAACATTGACGGCAAACCTAGAAATTTAACTGTCTTTTATAACATGCCTGAAACGTTTTCTTTTTATAAATAAAGCTCCAAACTTGAAAGTTGTAATAAAATTTGATTGTGGGTTAAGTTACGTTGACACAGTCGATTTCAAAGCAATTCCATTAAATCGTTTCAGATCTTTTCAGTACCAAAATATAAAATATTTTTGTATTATTATTCTTTTAGGAAATCGCGCTGCGACCGAACTCTAGAGTCTATGAGTCATGGAAAGTCCCACCGCTACATCTTAGTTTGGATGTATATTTTTTCAATTGGACAAATCCAGATGATTTCAAGAATTCATCAACAAAACCAATTCTTAAACAACTCGGTCCGTATCGATTTACAGAAAAACCTGACAAAGTCGATATCAAATGGCACCCTGAGAACTATACCGTCAGTTATAGGAAAAAGAGTGTTTTCTATTTCGACGCCGAAGGTAGCAATGGCAGCCTTGATGATGAAATAACTATTTTGAATGCAGTCGCTTTGGTAATGATTGTTTTATTTTTATTTAAATAATGGGAGTAGTATTTTATAAAATTTTTGTCTATTCTAGTCGGCATCCGCCACAGCAAAACACTGGGATCCGCTGAAGCGTAACATGGTGGATATTAGCTTGAAAATCTATAATCAGCCGATGGCTGTAACGAAAACTGCAGATGAATTTTTGTTCACCGGCTACCAAGATGACATGATTGACGTGGCAAGGGCTGCTCCTATATTCGGCGATGATGTGCAAGTACCTTTTGATAGATTTGGTTGGTTTTATACAGTAAGTGACTATAGTATATAAATTTATGTTCAAAATTTAACGAAAACATTTACAGAGAAATGGAAGTGCAGATTTGACTGGAACATTCAATGTTTTCACTGGTGTAGATGACATTTACAAAATTGGACAAATGCATTCCTGGAACTTCAAGACTCATACAGGATTTTCCGATTCTTACTGTGGAATGGTGAATGGGTCGGGTGGAGAATTTTTCCCACCAAATCTTAAGAAAGGAGGTTCAATATCACTATTTACACCGGACATGTGCCGTAGTGTGCCTTTGGATTATACAGAAACCGTTGAAGTTGAAGGAATCACTGGATTCAAATATAGTGGTGGTGAAAGATCTGTTGACAATGGTAAGAACCAACACATAATCTACAAACAAATTTACAGGCTATGACAATAATTTGTACCCAACCTTAACGCTAATCTCGAATTCTTTTATATCTTAAATTATGATCGAACTGTCGCTTAGCAAGAACAAAAGTTTGTTTTTGCTTCGTCACATTAATTTAACAGAGATAAGATTGCGTAGGTATGAAACTACGATGTTTTTTTTTTTTTTTTTTAAAATAGTGGTTATGTTTTTTTCTACAACGATAACAATGCATGACTTTGTTACAAACATATGAAAAGATAGTGACTAATGAGTATTGAAATTCTCGATTGAGTTTTTTGATTTTGAAACAATTTATTAATGAATCATTTATAGTTACATTGAATGTGTGACAATGACAATGAAAACAGACTGATACCGATTATATCTCAACGGCAGCAAGATGTAAAGATAATAATAACAAAAAAAAAAAAGTTAAACCCAATATGGCCGCCAACAAAATTGAAAACTAAAAACTTACCTACAAATAAAAAAAAGTTTTACTGTGAATTAGATTCAAATTTCAAATGAAGTAAAGAATGCACAAAAAGCTATAAAATGATTCTGTTGGTCCTATAGTCCTACCAGTCGTCACACCACTCTTCTTACTAATCTTAATTCTGAGGCAAACAAAAAAATAAAGCTGTGATCTCAGAAATCACATTTTGTTCATTACACCGTTTTAGGAAAGAATAATTCAACATTCGTTTTGTACAAATTAAAAAAAATCTCAATATGAATGAAAAAAGTAGTACGTAGTCCAATGTGCATCGTCTTTCAATGTATCGAAACTTTGGCGATTGTTCCTTAATCTTTTTAGTTGAAGACTAGGTCACAGCAATTGAAAAATCAAAATCTTCAAAGAAGAAAAGACGAGAATCTTATACTATAAAGATTTTTAACTAATTGAGTTTAACTGAACAGTGTCACAAATATAAATACAATAGTTGCAAAGAGTCATATGAAAATTAGTTGTGTATTCTTTTCAAATTTGTTTGAACTATTATCTCTATTTAATTTTACTTTTCAATTTAGGAACCCTATATCCTGAGAACAAATGCTTCTGTGGAGGGGACTGTGTGCCGTCTGGAGTTATGAATGTTTCAGCATGTCGATTTGGGTCACCAGTCTTTATGTCTTATCCACATTTCTATAATGCCGATCCAATGTATGTCAGCCAAGCTAAGGGTTTAAATCCAAACCAGAAAGATCATGAGTTTTACATGATCTTAGAGCCAAATACTGGAGTTCCACTAGAAGTTGCAGCAAGGTTTCAAGTAAACATGCTTGTGGAACCCATTAAACACATGAGGTATGTACCTACATAACTTATTCAACTTTTCTTGGCAGATGTTTGTCATTGAAAATTTCTTTTACTTTTCAGTTTTTATGAAGGTGTTCCACGTACTTTCTTCCCTCTAATCTGGTTTGAACAGAAAGTACGGATATCTCCAGAATTTGCAGCTGAATTGGGTGCAGTTCCAAGAATTCTCACAGTAGGCCATATTGTAGCGGGTATTACCCTTGCTATTGGACTGATTCTTCTCTGTTGGTATCCAGCAGGCTGTTTAATATCTAAATGGCGTGGAGAACTAAAGCCTACCTCAAACAAACCAAAATCGTCATCGGCGTCGATTACTGTCGAACCATCGGCTTCATATAAAAAAGCAATCGAAGCTGAGGGTCAGCCTGAAGGATCTCCACTACTTACCAAGCCTTATCTTACAAATGTTAAAATTGTTCCAAATAAGCAGCCTACAGTCATAAAGCCGTCCGATTATATATCCTAGAAACTGAAAGACTCCCCCAGCGTAGATTGTATTTAGTAAGTAGAACTAAACATTGCCAAAAGACAAAAATCGATATAAATTTTTAAAGACCAAATCGAAATGGATTTACCAATTTTACAAATACTCCTTCAAAGTTTGTTAACTCTTACAGTATTTGTACGATCTACAAAAGAAAAACATTCCATGTCTAGCAAACTTGCCAAAATCAAAAATTATATAACTATAAGTAATAACTATTACTTTAAATACCTATATCATATACCTACTTGTTATGTATTTAAAATAAAATAGAAGTATAATTAAGTTTTGTAAGGCCACATTTAATGTGTCATCCAATTGAGACTCACATTAAACGATTATACATAATAAATGAAATATGTAATTGTGTAAATTTGTAAACATATATCTTTTGAACGTTTTTGGTTCATTCAAAGAAGAATAGAAAATATTTTTCTGCAGAAAACTTTAGATATTTTTTTTATTATAAGGGAAAAGCATATCGTCGTTATTTGAGTCTGTCAAGTTACGTTTACAGAGAAATCCCCTCAGGCCTCAGAGACGTTTCTGCCGCTGTCGCAACTGTAAAATTGCTTTGGTTTGGATTGGGAGACCTATTTATTAACTGTAGGAAAGAGTCGCACAATGTGACTGGGACTATTTTTGTTTCGCAGTGTACTGTATAAATTAAAGCATACATTTAGGTAGCTTAGTCATTTTCTTATCTTCTATTTAAAAAAATGCTTTCAACAATGCAACAATTCTTGTAAGTAACAGTTAATTTAGCAACTTTCATAACTAAATTAACAGTGAACTATGAATTAACAAGAAATTCATTAACATTATTTTTACTGTTTCCTATTCTATTCCTATGATCAATAATTTCTTTTCAATGTATGAAGACAGGCAAGATTTTCATATTATCTATTGATACCTACATCCCCACATGTCAAAAATGATTTTTTTTTATTTGGTCAGGTTTATCAACTGAAAAAAGAAAGACACATACAAATATAAGTTAAGCTCGTATCACGTAGATTGCAATAACCTGTTTGGTTTTCTTACCTACTTACTTGAACGATTAAGGCAATATATTTAATAGCGATTGCACTTTACTGGTTTTATCACCACAAATTTTATGAATTATTTTATTGATATTAGGAAAATATGCTTAGGTACATATATTCAGTCTTTGTTCAACTCAAATCCTTGCTTACTTATTGAAGGGCTTTTTCTTGATATCAAGTTCGTAGTTAAGAAACAGAGAAAACGATAAACGAGAGCCGAAAGTTCAAAAACTAAAATTTAAAATAAGATTGTAACCTCATTTACTACGATTTTTGATATTTACTGCAGAGAAAACAACGAATAGCCACATTTCATTCGTCAACTGAAATGATTATTATTGTTCATACTCAACTGTAAGAAATAAACAGCCTATACACACATTAGGTTTGTTCGTTGAAGCCCTAGGGTCGCCATGGGGTCGCCACAAAGCGTTTTTTGAGAAACCTAAATTCGCCCTGAATGTCAAATTGAGTGTTTTTTGAGCCATAGGTTTGCCACAGGTTTTCCCCAAACTCGCCCTAGCTTTTTGCTGTGGCGATTTGAGGGCTGTCAAATGGCATGTGTTTTTATTTAAATGACAGGGATGTGTGGCGATTTGTGGTTTAGCGTTTTTTGAGGACTGGAAAACCCAGCTTTTTTTGACAACTCATGGGGTTGTCAAGAAAACCTGGGTCAACCCTGGGGAAAGTTCAACGAACAGACCTATTGACTTGAATATAGAATTTCGTCTTTTTCTAAATTTAACGTATATAACTTAACATTAACTTAACGCCAGCCAACGCTTCGCATGGACGCTGCAGTGTGAAGCAGCTTTCATATCCATTTGTGTTCTTCTCACATCCAAAACAAAATTAAAAAAGATAACATACACACAATTTCATAAATTTCTTTTCAAGGAAACTGGTAGTAATCTTTAAATTTGTGTTAAAAATTTTAAATAGATGACATGTTTAGATAAGAGAAAATTGATTTATTTGAATAAGTGGAAAATTGAGAAGTGGACATCTTTTGCCAAACAAAGACAAATACATAACTGAAAAGCATATACAAATACAAAGATGCACTACGGTTTCTTCAGACACAAATTCACGCTTAACGACGCGACGCCCGCCGGTCGACGGCGCGACGCGCGACGTGATTGCCAAATTGCCATATAATACTGTCGAATTGTCGTTTGGTCATGCAATATCAAAATAATTTTAAACTCCAAGACGAACAGTTGGTTTGTTTGTCTAGCGAGAATTGTGAAAAGAAGTTCTCTTTGTTAGTTCAAATCCTCATGGATTTCGTGATCTTGCAACCAGAGGTATATATTTTAATACAGTAATTCAAAATCTTTAATATTTAATTCAAAATCTTTAGAATACTTAAATCTTAATTTCGAATTCATAATAAACAAAATTATGACACCATTCAAGAAAGAGTTTCAAAAAATTAATAGATTATCGTCTTTCCTACTCTTAAGAAAATAACAATTGTGTAAAAAGAGCGGAAAAGACTTAAGTATAAGTACCTCTGCTCTATCTAGTTTTTTTATATATAAATATATGTTTCCGTTTACTTACACATATATACATAATTCATTCGATAACAAGGTTTATCTTCGGACGGGGACAATCGCACAAACAAATATAAAATGACTATAGCGCACCACACAGTCAACTTGAATCGAAGATACGGACGGCATGGCTAAGTAAATTGTATGCGGAGCGGACTCTAAACAAAACAAAACTGGATGCCAAGCAGTCCAGACGCAAAGTTGTTAGAACAAAACGTTACATAAAGCGCGCGTATTTTTACCTTTCGAATTCATTTGTATTATTTACTTGCCGCTATGGTTTTGATTTCGAACTCAGCCAAGTATATTTAAAAAAGTAAAGAAAACAAATACACTAAATGAGCAATGAAAAGAGTTGAGTTGAGTTTTGCGATAAGAAAAACACGTGTAGGTACATGAAGCGATCATGACCAGTGCTTTATATTTTCAGTGAACATCGGGAAGTAGTTATATGAACATATCCAACGGCTCAGCATTAAAACACTTGAGTTTTTTTTTTGTGCAGTGTATAGAGTGTGACCTTGTTCTTTTCCGTGGGTGGAAATGTTGCTCGGTTTGATTTGTAAAACAACAGCAAAGCTATGATCTCAATTTAAAAAAAAAAATACAAAGTGATTGATATTATTAATTTTGACCAAATATGAGTGTCTTCTTTTGTGGCCGAGAATGTGTTGTGGGTGTGTTGGGATTGATATTGTCAATAGTGGGAACGGCCCTATATGTAAACTGGATCAGCTGGTTTACGATACTCCGTGGAAAGGTGAGTTACACATTAATAAACTGCATGTTGAAATTCTGGTTTATTTGAACACATACTTTGTGACGCATTACATTCATCTAAATATAACGCAATAACTGCTGTTGAAAAGAATTCCCATTGATTTGTGTACTGATTTCTGTAAGCTATAGCTGTGGTCAGATTGTGATTATGAGTAACAGCTACATATCACATGGAAAACATACGTTTTTAGCATAAATTAACGAAGTATTTGTTTGTTGTGAAAACATTTTGTTATGATTGAACTTGAAGCAATTGAAATCCCAATTAACATGTTGATCTAATATTCCATGTGTGTTTTCAAGTACCTACAAGGGGCGAGACCCGAAAGTATTCAAACACAAATCTTGTTTTAAGAGGCATTTCTCGAAAAACGCTCATTTCAACATAAAATTACTCATGGTTCGTTTTATAAAAAGAAAAATAATTAATTCAATTGATGATACACAAAACTGAAGTGATAGTGCTCTATTTTTAAAGAAATGTCTAATGAATCAATACCTAGGGTTGAACAAATGTTTACTTGACCACCCTATGAGTTGTCAAAAAAAAACCCGGGCTTTTAGTTCTTAAGAAACAAAACAAAAAACGCTAGTGGCATATATGTATATGCCACTTGACAACCCTGTTCACTACTTGATCTCCTTACAGTAATAACCTAGAGTTGTCAAAAAAAAACCCGGGCTTTTAGTTCTTAAGAAACAAAACAAAAAACGCTAGTGGCATATATGTATATGCCACTTGACAACCCTGTTCACTACTTGATCTCCTTACAGTAATAACCTAGGGCTACTTCAGGGTGAGTAGAGGACAAACCCAAGCAAAAAAAAAAAAAATATTCAGGGTGAGTTTAGGTAATAAATGTGGCCTAATGGCTAGCATGTGCTTGTTGCGTGGAAGGTTCGTGGTTCGAACCCCAACAGAAACTAGAAAATGTTTTTCCACTAGTATCGCCTTTCGTGAGGGATTGGCAAGTCCTCCGTTAGTAAGTTCATGAAAAGCGCTTTCTCGATTAGCCGTTCGGAATCGGCAGATAATTGAAGGTCCCCTCCATTCCCTCAAAAGGCATGGTTATGAGGAACGCGCTAGGCCCCGGAGCTCACCGCTCTGTTGGCCCACTCTAAGTATGTATGTATGTTTGCACTCAACATACCCTGAAGTAGCCCTGGGTTTTTGCTGGGGGAATTCAAGTAATAAACAGGGCTGTCCAGTGGCATATTTTTTTGCTCAAATGACAGGGACGTGTCTTGATTTAGGGATGTAATAAACATGTGATCCACATCGAAATATCCTATTAGTATTTATTTTTAACTTTGTCGGCTATTAAGTTTCTGTAACATATAAAATCAAGTCAAGAAATTCTACATATCGAATCTATGACCCCTAAAGTAAAGAGCATTGCAACAATTTTACAGTGTTGATGTTTATCATAAATGTGTTTTGTAACATAAATGCAATAGGTATATCTTTCTAGGTATTTAAATAGAAACTTGAAGAAATTTTGAGATGAAAGAGAGCGTCAGGGTACTCAGAGCTTACCAAGGCAACCTACTCCGTCGCCATTCGTCAACAAAAATGATACAAAAAACAATCAGTTTGACATTCAGGTCGAGTTAAGGTTTTTCAAAAAATACTTTGTGGCCACCCCCGCAGATTCAGGGCTTCAAGAAACAAACAAAACAAACCTTACGTTTAATAAAATAGTCCCCAGAAAGCACTTCGTTGTTTAGCGATTTCCAAAATACCAGCAACCGGGATATAGTGATGACTGATGATCTTAGATCTTTTATTAAGGGCTTAGGGTAAGATCTTGCCGGCAATTTTTCACACCGATATTTTCAATTATGTATAAACAATGCTCTTCTATGTTCACCTTCTCTACTGCAACGTGTATTTATGTTTTGAAATAGGTCGACATAAATAAACCTAATCTAAATATAGCATTATGTTGACAACTGACGCCACATGAAGGAGACATCTTTAAGTTTGATGATAGAGGTGCGATTTGCGAATGATTGAGATGTGAGCGTTGTTTCAACGCTCACACCCCACCATTGATCGTGATCCGCAAGAACTCGGATGGAATGCTAATAAAATTATATCTATAAAACTCTTTTTGATTCTGAAATTTTATTTCTATCGTATATGTATGTATATGTGCAGCACATTATCTGCGTGTATAAATGCTAAATTCACAATTCAGCATACGCAAGCTGAAAGCAGATAAAAACTTTGTCACAACGTTGTAGTGAGCCACAAATTTTTTTTTTCACAAAAAACCAATACAAAAGGATTATTTTTCGCTTGGTCCTAATCTACTTCTTCTTCGTATTCTAAATCTATATATGCTAAACTGAAGAGCACAGAATTGAAAATTTAAAGAGATCTGTGACCGGATTGCCGCATCAGTGATCGAGTGGGAGAGTTCTATTTTCCTTTCATAATTCGCTCTATTTGTGGTATCCGTGGCGTGATGGTTAGCATGTCCACCTGCTAATCCCGAGGTTCGAGGTTCGAATCACAGCAGAGGCAAAAACGTTTTTCCACGGGTATCGCCTTTCGCAAGGAATTGGCAAGTCCTCCGTTAGTAAATTCACTGCCATGAAAAGCGCTTTCTCAAAAAGCCGTTCGGAACCGGCAGAAAATTGTAGTTCCCCTCCATTCCCTCACAAGGCATGGTTGTGAGATATGCGCTAGGCCCAGGGGCTCCTCGCTCTGTTGCACCACCCTATTTTTTATTTATTTTTTTTATTCGCTCTATTTTACACAAAATCAGTTTGCTATTAATTTATCGACTTCAATTCGTTCAGTTACTCAAGAAGGGATGTCAAATTGTGGTATTAAAATGCTTGATGACGTGAGAAATAATGCCAAAAACACATAATTCAGTCACGTATCACTCGATCACGTGTGCGGTAGTTCAACCCCTGGTATACGGTCCGTGTTAGTGTTGGGTTGTGAACCATGGCTCATGAGTAATTAGTACTACTTCGATTTAGACTATGTATTGAGTTTGATAAAATTTTGATGTTTATATCCAGTGAACTTGTAAAGTGAAATATCACTTGAATAATGATTGGATTTGATTCTGAAATTTTAATTTCAAATCCAGATTCAAATGTCTCTTTTCTTTCAGATAACCAATGGAGGTTTTTTTTTTTTATTATTACATTTAGTCTAAATTTACAATTTAGATTAAAATTTAAAAGTATGTATGAAATATAAAGTCTATATTCTTCTTCTTTCCATTTCCGGCTTTACGAGTAGTGATCTTGAAGCGATCACAACTCTCCCACTTTTCTGTTTCACACTATCCGCCTGTGGGGTACGCCGCAAATATATATAAAGTCTATATTAATTCCAGTAAACAAAAAACATTAGCACCACCGTTTTTGTATTGATTGACATTTCATATCAATTTTTTTTGTCAAATTCCCCAACCCTTTATTTTTCCTGGTTGGCAGCACAAAAAGTAAAGAATTTTTTGATGAATGGCAAGTTTATTTGTAGAAATTACTTGGAGTAAATTATCACTTGTAGATACTATTTATTTCGTTGTAAGTAGGTACTTAACATACTCATAACTGCAACTGTAGGTTTATTGTGATACGAAAGCGTCAATCTTATAAACATTCTATTGAAAATTTTAATAAAACAAGTCACAACCAAAAGTGCATACCTGCTATGGGTATGCAACATGCAAATGCAATACTAAAATTGGAAGAAGATCAATAAATACAAGTGAGTGTATCATGAAAAGCAAAACTTATTTTAAACACACTGATAAGAACCACTTATCAAAAATACCCTTTTCCGTTCATTTTTTTTAGGAAAGCAAGATTAGTTAAATGACTGTACTCGACACGTTTGAGTTTATTTTATTTCAAAAAAGACACACTACTGCTAGCATTACTATCATGTATTGTGCGGTCGTCGAGTCAATAGGTTTAATTAAAAATATTATTTGAATTAAATTTGTCCCAGTGCACACTCACCATGTACATACACCATATCAAAGAATCTTTGATCGAGTTAGTCTTCAATTTGAATTGGGTGTTGAATTTAAGATTTATTTTTGGTGATCTTGAATTTATGCGCTTGGAGTTTTCATCTACTTTTTTTTCGAGCTGTAGCGTAAAATCGTTTTAGATTAATATTTTTCTTGAATCTACATAGGCATAGGATGTGAAATGTTGGTTGGAATCACACTGCTTTTTTCTCACTGAAATGAAGTATTGGCTTTTCTCTGCTACATTGAATTTGAAAATAATTCCTTTATTTTCGGTAAATAAACTCAAGTTTGATCACTTGTCTCAAATTTGTTATATGCATATCTACAACCGAACATATTTCAAATCGAACTAAATATTTCCAAACAATTGGAAGAAACAAAATGAGACTTAAAAAGGAAATGTAAGAAATATGCACATGATCTTCTAGCTCAAAAATATTGTCAGATTCAAAGTAATTTAGATAAGGTCACTCAAAATTGGGGGAAAAAGTTGTTTTTTATTATGCCTGTGGTATATCAGCAAATATTAAATATATCCATCTCAATGATAAGACAGGTTATTTTTAGTTGATAAAAACATCTATAATCTGATAATTTTTTTTGGCTGTATACTTACACCAATTAAAATTTGTTTATCCTTGAGGGAATTTACTCTAAGCAAATTTCTGGCATTTATTGTTGAATTTTCAATTGTATCGAAAAGATAACTGCACAACACCAAATTTACATTACTTGAATTGTGGTTGCCTTTATCTTAAAAAATTTAAGGGGGCTTCCTGGGATAATTCAAAATTAGGTACATACATATATAAATTATTATAATGAATAAATGTCTATTAGTAGGTACATTGAAGTAATTATTTACAATTAGTAATAATAACAAAAATGAAAGATACGCAGTTTGTTCGATAAAAGATTGAACGTTCTGATAGCAAAGACAAAGAAAAGGAAGACGTTGACTGTTGGTATTGCTGAATAAATTCAGGAAACAATTTCATTGGGATATGCAATGTCTTTTCTTTCAATGAAAGTGTTTTCTGGTAAAACCTATTTCAGCAGAGGCAGATTTAAATAAACGAACAAATAGAGTGGCGCAACAAAGCTATGGAAACCTAAGGGCCTAACGCATTTCAAGGACCTTCAATTTTACACCGATTCCAAACAGCTAAGCAAGAAAGTGATTTTCATGGCATTGCTCTACTTTGGGGGGGATTGCCAATTTCTCACAAAAGGCGATACCCGTCGAAATTTTTTTTTCTGTTGGGATTCGAACCTTCCACGTTACAGGCAGTCATGCTAACCATTACGACAAAACCTTGGTTTAGACTATCTGACAAAGTGAATTTTGATTAATTGGGATATTGTGTTGTTTGGCAATTTTTTAAAATAAAAAATTAAATTCCTAACTCATGATCGTAACGGGGTACGACAAGTTTCATTTCCTTAAAGTAAGTAATGTTCAGTAGAAACTGAGTAAAAAATATCAACATTGTTTATTGACAGCACAGCTAAGCAGATCATATCGAAAGGTCTTAATTTGAAATTTTGGATTAAACGGTAAACCAACATATAAATTCAAATCCAATCGAACTTTATGCCATAATTCGACTAAGCATTTTTTAATATATGCACTTGAAACACCTACAATGTTTCTTTCTTTTTCCCCTCTCATTGCTTTTTGGGTTAATGCTTATCTATCAATAATAAATTGGTAATCTTTTAAATTGAGTTGTTGCACGCTGAACAAAGAACTGATAACATTTAGTAGATAGTAAAAGTTTTCAGGTGAAAACAAAAAGGCTTTCATATTCAAAAGTAGAGTTCAAATATCCCCAACAACACGCAATCGAGCAATACAAAATTTATGGACAATTTTATAGCTTAAATAAAATATACTCTCAATACCTAATTAAATTAAACGCTTCTCAAAACTATCTCATTAAATAATTAGTTATAGTAAACATGTCTGCTTCACCTAATCCATACCACACACTTTAGTATTATTTTATTTATCAACAAATAAGGTTTGGGTCGATTTGGGTTTAATCCTCAAAGCTATAAAATATGAATGGAATGCATTTTTTATTTCTTCTTTTCGCGGCGCGGCTGGAGAAATTATAGTTATGTATATTGTTATTTGGTTGGATTTTAATTATTTGGTAATAGGTGGTACAGAATGCGAGTTTTTCTGGCACTTAGTGCGGCGCGTGTTACTACGTTTGATCAACACTGGTCCTTCTATCGACATATGGCTTCTCTATGGCATCCTATATTCCCCATTCGAGAATCAATTTAAAAAGAAAACATTTCTTGATTTTCGATATGGCGTTTGAGTTTTTCACGGTAGAGAATGTAGAAAACTTCGTTTAAATCTGCCGATGCCGCGTTATTATTATAAATTATATTATTTCCAAATTAGAGAGAAAAGTAAAATAAAAAAATGGGCACGACTGGGTCGCACGAACTTGCGATTGTGTTCTAAATACGATATCAAAATCTAAAGGCTGAGTTAAAGGTTTTGGTATTAGCTCTCCATAATATATTTATTGGTACAGGGTTGCCAACTACACATTAATTATGAAAATTGAATTAAATCACGCAAAATAATGAAAAAATTAAATTAAATATTCCAAAGGTTTCAAGCAAAAATCTAAAAACGCCATTCTTTTGCAATTGCTAATACATATGAATGATGAAAATTTAATCAAAATCGTTGGAGCAGTTTTTCCAAAAAACGGTTTTTTATTTTTCACTTTTTTTAAAAACTGTTTTTTAAAAGTCGAGTATGCAAAGTTTTAGATCTTAATAAGAGTTATTTTGACAAAAAATTTGAAAAAATCAAAGTTATGGTTTCGAAGTTATTTTCAAAAATCAAAATTTTTTGAAAAAATTTATAAAAATTTCCAAAACTAATTTTTTTTTAAATATTGATATGCAGTCTTTCTTTCACACTTTACGACTTTTTAAATCCAAAATTTCGCCAAGATCGTGTAAGCCATTAACGAGAAAGTCGGTTTTGAAAAAAACGGTACTATGAAAGGTACCGTTTTTAGCCTTTTTCCAAAATTTTTTTTTACATCATAAGAAAGACAATTCAAAATTAATTCCTCACACAAAATTTTATCGAAATCGTTGGAGCCGTTTTTGAGAAAAATAAGTATTATCATATCGGTTGTATGGCAGGTACCGTTATTTCAAGACCTAGAGACTCAATTCCAAAAGCGCTCTGTAGGCTGCTCCACAGACCCTAACTGCAAATTTTTAAGAAAATCGGTCTATTAGTTCAGGCTGTAGATCCATATACAGACAGACAGACAGACAGACACACAGACACACAGACAGACAGAATTGCAGGACCCACTTTTTTCGTATTCTCTATCATCGTAATGTCATATTTAATTGTTATCTCAAAAATTTTGTTCTGCACGATTGCAAGACTTGCCTTATAGTACCTATAATCGCAAGTAAAAAGGAGGAAAAAATGAAACAAAAATAGAAACGGATACAGTGGTTAATTCAAATAAACGACGACTTGGATTTCCCCATTGGAAAAAATTGTGGGTGTTTCAGGCATGGGGGTACTCTCTGTATTACCTAATAGCTAATATGTATCTTTGGTTTTAAGGGTATAAGCAGGACAAAATGAACCTTCTTCAATTGCTTTTTAATATACAAACATACGCTAAGTTACAATTTCATTATAAACAATATAAAGAAAATTATTACCTTTTCAGGAAATGGCCCTCAGCCCAACATCACCCGCCTTTAATGGTTGGAAAGCATCACCTCTACCATTATATCTGGATGTATACTTATTTAACTGGACAAATTCCCATGAATTCACAAATCACTCGATAAAGCCAAAATTTCAAGAGCTAGGTCCATACCGATTTAAAGATGATGCCGACAAAGTAGACATAGTTTTCCATCCAAAAAATCATTCAGTAACATTCCACAAAAAGAGTTTGTATTATTTCGATTCAGAGGGCAGTAATGGAAGCTTGAGCGATATTATCACAACGGTTAATATGGTTGCATGGGTACGTGAGATTGAGTATAATTTAAATCTCTCATATTCGCTAAAACATTTTTTCAATTTCTCAAAGGCAGCTGTTCACAAGGCACGTAACTCTGGATTCTTCCAACAGCAAGCATTAAAAACTATTCTAGGTCTGTCTAAAGAAGAGTTGACGGTGACAAAAACAGTTAATGAGATGCTTTTTGCTGGATACCAAGATCCAATGGTCAACTTAAACAACTTTCTCCAATTGTTTTCGAATGTTGGGGAAGCATTGCCATACGATCGTGTTGGATATTTTTACAATGTATGCCTATTCATTTTTTTGAAGTTGAAATATAAAATCAATGATTATATTTTGTTTTATTTTTAGCGAAATGGCAGCTCTGAATTCAACGGACTTCTGAACATGCATACTGGAGGTGATAACCCCTACAAAATGGGGAAAGTTCATACATGGGATCATAAAAACCATACTGGACTGTATGAGTCGCATTGTGGCATGGTAAATGGATCCCTAGGAGAGTTTTTCAGTCCGAACTTAAAAGAAGGAGACACAATTGAAATGTATATACCAAACATGTGCCGAACTGTACCTTTGGATTACACAGAAACAGTCGAAATTCATGGAGTGAGAGCTTTGAAATTTTCTGGTGGACGACGATCAGTTGATAATGGTAATATTTATTCAAAACTTTATGAACAAGTTGACTATTTTTTTTTTATATACATACCTATAGGTACTATGTTTCCTGAAACTAAATGCTTTTGTGTTGGTGGAAAATGTGAGCGAGCTGGTGTCATGAATTTGGGGCCATGTCAGTTTAATACAACAACATTTATGTCCTATCCGCATTTCTATGAAGCTGATCCATATTATTTGGAGCAAATTGAAGGCCTTAAACCGATAAAGGAAAAACACGAGTTTTTTATGACTTTAGAACCTAATGCGGGAGTTCCATTGGATGTTGGTGGAGGATTCCAAGCCAATGTGCTTATTGAAAAGATTCCAGGAATGGGGTGAGTATTACTTAGCTAATATTTTCAAACAAAACATAAATCGCACATTTATTCTTTCGCATTGCAAACTAATTATATCAAGGTAAGCCTTCTTATGCCTTGAATATTCTCGATAAGATTTTCAACCCGATAACGGCTATCGCGTACTTGTCTTTACTCATTCTTTTCGTTTTTCTGCGATTTGCTAAAACAATCACTTTCTGTAAAGTCGTGAGAGACGAAAAATGACCAGACACAAATTTCAACTACGTCCAATTGAGGTCTTTAGCATTAGTTGTTACAAAAAAACAAAGTATCGAAGCCGATTTTGTTTTAAATTTTTTTAGGGGCTAATAATTTGATTAACTCGGGCTAACATGCTATAAATTAAAAAAATATGATCAATTGGGTTTTGTGGCTCTAGCGTGACCCGCAAACATACATTAAATCACATATTTTTTATATTTATTGATGATAAACAGCGATCACAATATAAATTTGTTATGTTCATTTTAGAATTTACGATGAAGTTCCTCGTATATTTCTTCCAATAATGTGGTGTGAAGAACGTGTACGTGTTACTCCGGAAATTGCTGCTGAAATTCAACTAGTTCCTCAAATTATTTACTGGGGCCAAGTTGTTGCAGGTGTTATACTACTTGCCGGGATTGTTCTGTTCTTTTGGTACCCGATTCAGGCTATAAAAACTCGATTAACACCCAAGGATCGACGTAAAAAGAAAGTTCAAAAGAACAGTGATGTGAAACATACACAACCCGAACCTGAAACTACGCCATTTGTAGCGAAGAATGAAATTGAAAAAGTATCGGTTGCACCCCAAAAGCTGCCAATACTAGGCCAGTCCAAAGATATTATCAAAAGATAACATTAAAAAGACTTTTAATTAGAAATAAGTTTTTTTTTGTTTATTTTAGAGGAATGGATACTTATCGTAAACATAGAATATCGTTAAATTAGAAATAAAAAATAAAAAACAGTATACACTTAAGAAAATAACTCTCCTTTTAGTTCCAATATCTTCCTAAGACAAAATCTTTTGCAAAGCAAAACTTGCAATTAGAGCGCATAACCCAACATAAGAGAAATTAACAATGCTACGCAACGCTGCAGAATTTCCAGGTCCTTTCTCAAGATGAAGCTGACTAGAAACTTCTTCAGGAACGTCTAAATAAACTCTATCCAGACCGAAAGAAAAAATCAAACTACGTAGTTTTTTAATATCAACATTGTCGTTTGCCGACGACCAGATGGTAAGCGTACTATTGTTGGTACCATTAACTGCTCTAACTAGGTATTGTAATTGTGTTCCACTGAACGCCGCAATTCCAGCACGAACTGGAAACGTAATTTGTAGTTTGGAATCCGTTATGTTATTACTCTAAAATAAATAGAAGAACTTGTTTTTTTTTTTTAAACAAAGAAATTATTTGAGTTTTATCACCTTGATAGCATTAAGCATTTCTTCCACTTGGTTATCTGTATAAAACCCTTTTGTGAAGTTACTGCCCCAGCGAGTAGTCCAACCAATTGATAGAACCGCCCCAGAAAATTCCTTGCATCCATCAAAGAAGCGTTTAGGATCGACTGGAACTGTTTCGGTATTATTGACCGGTCCGGGGATTATGTCAGCATTCAACCATATAGGATATGTCATCTGTTGAAGAAGGTACCGTACGTTTTGAACTCATAGAAATGGGAAAAATGCTATTACCGAGGACCATAACTCTTGAAGCATACTCAAAGATCCTTCAAACACTTCAATCGACTTAAAGTCAAGCTTTACACCTTTTTTGTCTTCAGTTTGGCGATTAAATTCAAGGATTTGGTGAAGAAAAGATTCTAGCGTAATGTCTGAGGTTTCCGTTGGAGGATGTCCCATTACAGGAATCTTTGGACCAGTATTGTTTATTCTTCCAAGGACAATGTCTGCTTCTATCATTTGCACATCACCTAAAACAAATAAAGCATTTGAAAACGGTGATGAAGAAAGTTAAAGAGTATTGCTTTTTAAGGCGTAAATATTTCTGTAAAACTACTTGTATGCAATTTATAATTCAATCACCAATTGGCAATTGAACTGACTTTATCATTTTCAGACGTGTGTACTTTTAAATGAACGGTGGTGTGGTGTAAAGAGTTTTGTATACAAGCTGATAAACACAGTAGTCCAACCACTTGATTGATTCGGCGGTCACGTTTTCAGTCGCTTCAAAACCAATTGGCATCATCAAAATTCACTAAAATGCAAATTTGATGTGTAATATTTTTTTTTACAGTGAACTTGAGCTTATAAGGCTGCGTAGGTACTAATTAACAAACTTTGTGCTATCAAGAGTAAGTAGGTATGGATCCTAAACAAAAAAGAATCAATTTTTTGTTTGACATCATTTTCAAGAAGATTGGACCACTCTTTGTGAGCTAAAATATATCCAATTTTTTCAAAAAGTTTATTTCTTCTTTTATTATTTTAACGAATCATAGCAATTTGTAAAAAAAAATTAATGCTCGATACAAACTTACTCTGGAGTGTGTCGTCCAACTCTTTCTGGCTGTTGACCGCATGTGCCCAGCTTATAGCAGTCAAGTTTGTTACTGGAGCCTTCATCGAATTGTTGGTTTCAATTTTTTCATAAACGAATGTAGACGATAGTCCTACATTTGACCGCAACAATCCTAGAAATTAGAACTACCTATAATTATTTTCTTAATATTGACCAATAATAAAAACACATACAAACATCAGCAAGATAAGAAGGACATATTAAACTGACACTTTATGTATGAAAATCGCCAATTTCATGTTACTTTTTTATGTTCCAATACAATTCAATTTTAATTGACAACGATAGAATTTTCAATATTCCTTATAAGGTTGATGAAATAAAGTGAAACATTCAAAACTTATAACTAATTTGTGTACATGCAAAATACGAGTTTGTTTTAAGTTTGTGGATCACGTGAATAGTAAGTTTGATATTTGTAATTTTATAGATCTAACTCAAAAGGATTCTTTTCAAGCTTATAAAACCTACATGAGAACATCCGCTCTTATTGCTTCCCAAAATTATGTAAGGGTATAATATATTCCACGACTTGTTATTTTTTATCATAAAACAAAATTAACTGACATAAAATTGAAAAATATTCACAAGACGATACCTGTGCGTTTCATTCATGCCTTGAAAAAATTTAGCTTGGAAATATAATTTCGAAAACCCTTACTTCAGGTACCTAGGTACCAAAATTATTTTATGATTTTAACAATCATCCTGATTTATCAATCAGCATTGTCATTAATTTCTTTTTAATGAATATGATTATGATATTAACAAAAACAATTATGTATTTGTAAATGATGAGATGGCTGCCGTGCCCATGGAAGACCCTAATCGAAATTTATTTTATCTTACCCATTACGATTACACAAATAAAAATCCATTTGTGATCCATACCAAGTCGTATGTACTTTTGGATTAACAAAATATTACCGACTTACAGTATAAATTACTTATCAGTTTGAATTGAAAGCCCCTGTATTAAATTATAAAGAAGTAAACAATAAAATAAACATGCAACAGATTAGCAAAACATTTTGAGTTTTTCCCCGGGTGTTAAAATTTTAACTCTGATTATTTATTGATTGATAAAAGGGATATGTAGTTGCCAATCGCTAATATCTTTTTCATAAAACTAAAAAGACATCATTTGTAGGGAAATACAAAATTATTGAATATTTTTCATTGTTTTATTTATGTAAATACCTGAAACCTGAGACGAATTTCGTACCGTGCCCAGCGTTGGTGGAAAAATGTATTAACTTAATTATGAACTCAATTGTATCAAAAGAAATGTAGTAAAGTGAACGGATACGAAAGCGTAATTTGACCAAACAGCAAAAGATCCCAATCAAAACTTCGTGCCTGAAAGAATCCAAGTTTAAAAATCAGATGTTTTTTAGATGGAAAAGCTTCATTTTTTCTCTTTTAGCTGAAGAGAGTAAAAGCTTTAGTAGATGAAATCACATGTGCTGCCAAACTGGTGAAATTCAAACGACGAACTCCTCAAAGGCATGGCATAATTAAAAGTGTTAAAATAGATATTCAGTCGTATTTATAATCCCATTCCAAAGTATGTCTAACTTTGGACAGCTCTTAGAACAGTGTCCAACTGCAAATCGTATTTATAAACACTTTCATCGCTGTCTAAGGAACGTCTAACTTTAGACACCGAAATTGGTTGTCTAAACTATGGCTAAAGTGGCATTTGCTACAGCAAAAAACAATTTTGTTGACCATGTTATAAAACACTGTTGAGAGCTCTAAGATCGAAAAAAATAAGTAGTTTGAGGTGCAAAAATACTACTTTCAACAATTTAATTTATGAATTGCACAAATTTCATCGTTTTATGAGACTTGGAAAAGCTGTAACTCAAAGTCAAATCAGCTGCTTTTTTGGTCTGGTTCAAGTGCTACGCCACAATCTTTCAGAGCCATTTAGTTGTTGCACTCGTATATCAAAACACAAAAAATGGTACTGCACGGATACATCATGAACGCCACCAGTTAGTTTTTCATTCGAAGTTGACAGTTTGAAGGGTTGTTTAGACAACTGTTGGAATGCATTTATAAATACGAAATTGGCTAAGGGTTGTCCAACTCTTTAGACACCGTCTAGTTGGACAGTTGTCTAAGGATGTTCTAAGCAAATTTTATAAATGCGACTGATTGGGTGCACTTTTTTGTACGCGAATATATAAGCTTGTTCAAATTCTTGTGTACTAAAAACAATAACGAAATAAGCAGATAGCGTGGATAAACATCCCCACTTATTTCTTAAGTGGATATAGACTGCAAGTGCATAACGTTGTGACCTGCTGAGAACCATACATCACAATACGAGTGTTTATTGGAAAACTATAAATCTACTGGATAGTTGTGACTTGTGAGATATCAGTGACGTTGCCAGAACCAGACCACAAGTTTTTTAAGAAGAAAGAAAAAAGAAATGATTCATAATATTTGCTGTTTGTTCCTTAAAACATGACGGCTTAAACGAGCATAATATTTATGAATCCCTCGTATAGGAGAAAAACTGTGTCTTTAATTCCTAAATTAATATCTGGAAGCAGACAACTAAAACAAACTTAATCGATCTAGTACCAATTGATGATTAATTCAATAATCCAAACTGAAAAGTGTAGCCTCACCTTTGGCAGTATTACAAAGCTGTTAGTTTGGCAGTACTTTTCTATCAGCTGTTGCTATATACTTCAGTTTGTTTTGATTTTGTATATAAGAAATTTGACGTATTTTACGCATAGCCTCACACACACATACAAACGCTGTCAAATTCTAAAAAGTTTCGACGGAATTCATGGCGTTAATTTTTCAAAGTTAAAAATTCAATATAAAAACTGAATATTATTTCTTTAAACTTATTTTATAACATCTAGCATTGTGCTTATATAATGTGAATTATAAAAGTTTACAATAAAATCTTCATCTTCAATAGTTTAAAACGTTTTCTATAAACTAACCTAAAAATATGTGAAGTAGGCGAAGAAAATCTTAAAAAAGCACATCGACTTTAAAAATCAAATCGTATCTGAAGATAAACAAAAACATTTTCACTCAATATACATAGTTCCAAGCAATAACTATCATAATGTCCACTTCAATTGTTCAACAATTTGTTGCGGGGCTTAAGTCGCGTCACCGTGATGTGCAACACAAGGCTGCACAGTCTCTCTTCCTATATGTGAAGACAGAGCTCCGCGAAATGTCACAAGAGGAACTAGTGCAGTTTTTCGATGATTTTAATCATCACATATTTGATATGGTCCTGAGTTCAGACATAAATGAGAAAAAAGGAGGAGTTCTAGCTATCAGTGAGTATACAAATAACACTTGTTTGGATTGAAGTATGTACCTATTAAAAAAAATAACTTTTCTTCATTAGAATGTTTAATTAGTGGCGATGTCGTGAACACAACAACCCGCATATCGCGTTATTCAACAAACTTGAGAAATTTGTTACCTTCTAATGATGTGTCGGTTATGGAGATTGCCGCTCGTACTCTTGTTAAATTGGCTTCGCTTCCAGGCTCTAAGGGTGCTGAATCATTTGATTTTGATATTAAAAGAGCCTTCGAGTGGTTGTCTGGTGATAGGCAAGAGGTAAGACCACATTATTTTATTAATTTATAAAAAATACAGAAAGTAGGTACCAAATGGTCATCTAAAGCCGTATATTTGAACTCCTTTAAAACATCCACACATTCTTTTTAGTCATAGCAAAATTGCAAACACACCTTTATAGTTGGTAGTTTACTGCTTTCAACACAGGCTTTGCAAAACTGTAATACTTTTCGATTCTCTTTTAAGTAAAAATTTAAGATAAACACCGACCAAAACACACCACGAAGTCAGGTAGTCCTCACAGAATTGGAAATGTCTGAATTTATGTTTGTGAATATTGTTTTTAAAGAGTATTAGACTACTTTCCTACTTATTTTTTCAACTTTTATATAGAAAATGGCAGAAAATCAAGTCAAAATCAAGATTTTCAGTTTTTGATTAGTATTTGTGTAGTTAGTCTTGTGGTTTATCAGCCTAATGGTCTTTGTCGCCCGGCTGTAACCCCCCGGAGTAGGTTTGATGTATGTAAATGTAAATTGAATGCAAGTTCTCAATTTTGTCTTTTAGTATCGCCGCCATGCTGCAGTGTTTATTTTGCGTGAGTTGGCACTAGCAATGCCAACATATTTTTACCAGTCTATTTCGACATTCTTTGACAACATCTTCAATGCGATATATGATCCTAAACCAGCTATACGAGAGTCGGCAGGGGAAGCTCTTCGTGCTGCCCTAATCGTTACTTCCCAACGTGAAAATACTAAGCAATCCAGCAAGCCACAGTGGTATAAGATCTGCTTTGATGAAGCTGAAAAATGCTTTGCTGCAGAGGTCCCAGTATCCAAAGATAAGGGTATTACCCGTGACGATCGTATTCACGGTGGCCTTATTGTGTACAACGAACTATTTCGCTGCTCTAATTCAATATGGGAACGTCGGTATAGCACTCTAAAAAGTCTTCAGCCAGAATCATACCCACGTAAGCAACAATCTGACACTGGGGTAACAGCAATAGTACCGCGCCTCAAAGCGCCATTTATTGAGAAGTTAGGGAGTACACAAACGCATTTGGAACCAGAGCATACTGCATTGAAATTCTCGGGAATGAACGTACAAGAGTCCGCACATAGTCGGCAGATTTTGGTTGAAAATTATAGCAAAATTTGCGAGAACGTACTTGATCAGCGTGTTTCGAAGTCAGTGCATGTGCAACAAGGTTTATTCGAGGTTTTGCCAAGATTGGCTGCATTTAATCGTGAAGTGTTTGTGTTAAAATATCTCAAAACTGCAATAAATCATCTTTTGGGAACATTGCGTGGAAAAGAGAAAGATAGAAACAACGCCTACATAACCATCGGTTATATTGCCGTGGCTGTAGAAAAAGACATCGACAAATACTTAAAAAACATCATGGATTCTATTAAGTCAGCTTTGCCATCCAAAGATACACCAGTGAAACGGAAACCTACCATCGACCCAGCTATTTTTACATGCATAACTTTACTTGCAAATGCCGTGAAGTCGGGAATCACAAGAGATGTGACTGTTATACTTGAGCAAATGTTTTCCACAGGTCTTTCACCTGCTCTTACAGTTTGTCTGCGAGAATTGGCTGATAATGTGCCTGAGCTGAAACCACAAATTGCAGATGGATTGACAGCTGTATTGTCGCAAGTTTTGATGAATAAAATGCCGACAGGAATGGGAACTCCGAAACATAATTTAAGTGTACCATTTGCTTCACTTGCCCTTGCCGATTCAAGTCAGCAGGACATCCCAACGATTATACTGGCTTTGAAAACCCTAGGCAGTTTCAATTTTGAAGAGCAGAACATGTTGGACTTTGTGCAAAGGTAAATGGCTGGCCTTTTATTTTTTTTATAGTTTTTATAACAACAACGGTTTTTTATGTTAGATGTGCTGATCACTTTATAAACCATGAACAGCAAGGTGTCCGCTTAGAAGCCGTTCAAAGCTGTACTCGACTACTTAAGCTTGCAATCCAATCATCCGAATCTCAGTTAGAGAGTTCAAAGACTCTGAGTGAGACTGTTTCGCATGTGTTGGAACGTCTTCTAATTGTGGCCATCACTGATATCGATTGCAACGTAAGACTACGGGTTCTTCGTTCTTTAGACGAGACTTTCGATGCAGAACTAGCACAACCAGAATCTTTGAGTGCACTTTTCGTAACTTTGAATGACGAAGTGTTTGAAATACGTGAACTCGCAATTGTGACAATAGGACGATTATCGGCAATGAATCCGGCCTACGTAATGCCGAAATTGAGAAAGACTCTTATTCAACTATTGACAGAACTGGAACACTCGGGAATGAGCCGAAACAAAGAACAGAGTGCGAGGATGTTGGATCATTTGGTAATAAGTACACCGAGGTAAGTTGCAATTGATCTAATTACACATCTCAGTGCAACTTTAATTTATTTTCTAACTTCAGGTTAATATCGTCATACATGCGACCAATATTGACAATTCTTGTCCCGAAACTTCGTGAACCCGATTCGAATCCTGGTGTGATTCTTAACGTTCTACGAGCGATCGGTGACCTTGCTGAAGTAAATGGTGGATCAAATGAAATGGAACGTTGGGCTGATGATTTGCTGTCGATCCTCTTAGAAATGCTTGGGGATTCAGGAAGTCCAGACAAGCGTGGAGTAGCTCTTTGGACACTTGGTCAATTGGTGAGCGCCACAGGACGTGTTGTATCGCCATACCATAAGTATCCTGTACTTATCGACATTTTGATTAACTTCCTCAAAACCGAACAACGACGATCGATTCGAAGAGAAACAATTCGTGTATTGGGTCTTCTGGGCGCCATGGATCCATACAAACACAAAATGAACAAGGGTTTGATTGATAGTCAAAAGGACAATATTTTAATATCCTTGTCCGACTTTAAAGTGGACGAGAGTCAAGATATCTCTACAGCAGAGCTTTTGGTTAACATGGGAAATCTGCTTGACGAGTACTATCCAGCCGTAGCAATTGCCACTCTTATGAGAATCTTGCGAGATCCGACTTTGAGTCAACACCACACAAGTGTTGTTCAGGCCGTTACGTTCATATTCCAAAGTCTTGGCATAAAATGCGTTCCTTATTTGGCGCAGGTTTTACCAAACTTGCTCGAAAATGTTCGTATAGCTGACATGAATCTAAGAGAGTTTCTCTTTCAACAGCTTTCGACGTTAATAGAGATTGTCAAACAGCACATTATCAGTTACATGGGAGATATATTTAAATTGATCAAAGAGTTTTGGACCATCAACACCCCTCTTCAACCGACACTGATCAATTTGATTGAGAAAATTGCTGTTGCGTTGGGATGTGAATTCAAGAATTACCTATCACAGCTTGTACCTCAGATACTGAGAGTCCTCCAGCATGACAATTCCAAAGACAGAATCGTGACAATTAAACTCTTGCAGGCACTGCAGAAGTTCGGAAACACTTTAGATGATTACCTTCACTTGATAGTACCGCCGATTGTGAAACTTTTTGATGCTTCATATGTCACCTCGCAAGTGTCATCTGCTGCAATGGAAACAATTGACAACCTAGCTTGGATTTTAGATTTCAGTGACTTTTCTTCGAGAATTATCCATCCGTTGGTGAGAGTGTTGGACACTAATCCAGATCTAAGAGACCAGGCAATGTCTACATTGCGCTCAATGGTAATTCAACTTGGTAAAAAATACCTTGTATTTGCTCCGTTGGTGAACCGTTCGATCGTAAAGCATCGAATTGTCGACTCGAAGTATGAAAAACTTTTGACAAAAATCCAGAGCAACACAACGATGTGTTTGGATGATGAGTTTCACATGAGACAGGCTAAGTATAAGAGCACTGATGGATCGCTGAGCGATGTAAATACAACAATTAAAAAGCTGCATGTTTCGGCAAGTGATTTACGAACCGCCTGGCAGGTAACCAGACGTGTCTCGAAGGACGATTGGGTTGAATGGCTAAAAAGGCTTTCGATTGGTCTTTTGAAGGAGTCTCCTTCGCCGGCATTGCGGTCCTGTCGTGCTCTGGCCCAAAACTACGAAAAACTTTTGAGAGACTTGTTTAACGCTGCTTTCATCTCTTGCTGGACAGAACTAGAAAAGGAACCGCAGAACGAGCTAACTCAGAGTTTGTGTCAGGCTTTAGAAGTTACCGATATGCCAGAGATTACGCAGACAATTCTGAACCTTGCCGAGTTTATGGAACATTGCGACATGCCGCCGATTCCAATAGAAACAAAATTGTTAGGCACTCGTGCAATGGCTAGTCGAGCGTATGCAAAAGCTCTGCACTACAAAGAAGATGAATTTTTGAGGCAAAATGACCGCCATGTTTTTGAATCTCTGATCTTGATAAACAACAAACTTCAACAGAAGGAAGCTGCAGAAGGCCTGTTGACCACCTACCGCAATGAGGCAAACGAGCTAAAGGTACAAGGCCGTTGGTACGAAAAATTGCATAACTGGGACCAGGCTCTTAAGCATTATTCGGAGAAGTTACAAGTCGATTCAACGGATTTAGAAGCCCGTTTGGGCCACATGCGTTGCTTAGAAGCTCTAGGAGAATGGTCTGAACTGGGTTCAGTAGCTAAGCAGGATTGGGAGACCCTTGATATCGATGGCAAGTCAAGAGCAGGTCATTTAGCGGCGGTAGCTGCTTGGGGTTTGCAAGACTGGGAGGGAATGCAGGAGTATGTTAAGTGCATTCCTGAAGAAACTCAAGATGGAAGCTTCTATCGCGCTGTCCTTGCTGTTCACTATTCAGATTTTGAAACTGCACAACGTTTGATTGACGAAACACGAGATTTACTTGACACTGAACTAACTTCGATGGCTGGAGAATCCTACGAACGTGCTTATGGAGCCATGGTTTGTGTGCAGATGTTAGCCGAGCTTGAAGAAGTAATCCAGTACAAACTGATTCCAGAACGCCGTGATCCACTTAAAGCAATGTGGTGGAAACGCCTGCAAGGTGGTCAGCGTTTGGTTGAAGATTGGCGAAGAATTATTCAAGTACATTCGTTAGTGGTAAGTCCACAGGAAGATGTACACACTTGGTTGAAATATGCTTCTCTTTGCCGGAAAAGTGGATCATTGCAGCTCTCCCACAAAACGCTTGTGATGCTGTTGGGTTCAGATCCATCGAAAAACCCCATGGAACCATTGCCTTTTAATCAGCCACAGGTTACTTACGCCTACACAAAGCACATGGCAATGTCAGACAATATGCATGGAGCTTACAAACAATTGAGTCGATTCGTTAATACCTTTAGTACTCAGTGTAGCTGCATTCCAGAAGACATTAAAAGGGAGGACAGGAGATTGTTGGCTAGATGCTATTTGAGGCTCGCAATTTGGCAAAATAAGCTTGAAGGTATTCAAGACCCATCAGCTGTACAAGGCGCTCTTGAATGCTTTGAAAAAGCGGCTGAGTACGACACTAACTGGTATAAGGCCTGGCATCTATGGGCTTACATGAACTTCAAAGTTGTACAGACCCAGAAACAGCAGCTAGAAAGTAACCCCACAGGAATGTCTGAAGTAATGCAATTGCAGAAGGAAAAACTAATCATCGAACAGTATGCGGTACCGGCAGTTAATGGATTTTTCCGTTCTATCAGTCTGGTTAAAGGAAACTCTCTGCAAGACACTCTGCGCTTATTGACACTCTGGTTCGACTATGGACAGTATTCTGAGGTGTACGATGCTCTACTTAACGGAATGAAGATCATCGAAATCAACACGTGGCTGCAGGTGATTCCACAACTTATAGCTCGAATTGACACTCATCGAAATCTGGTGGGACAACTGATTCATCAGTTGCTAATCGACATTGGTAAATTTCACCCTCAGGCGTTGGTATATCCGCTAACCGTAGCCTCGAAGTCAGCCTCTGTGGCACGTAAAAATGCTGCATTTAAGATTCTCGACTCAATGAGAAAACACTCACTCACTCTAGTCGAGCAGGCGATGATGTGCAGTGAAGAATTGATTCGCGTTGCCATTCTGTGGCACGAACAATGGGCTGAAGGTCTTGAGGAGGCATCGCGGCTATACTTTGGCGACCGGAATGTAAAGGGAATGTTCGAGATTTTGGAGCCGTTGCATAATATGCTGGAACGCGGACCACAAACTCTTAAAGAAACTTCGTTCAGCCAGGCCTACGGACGTGAACTAACCGAAGCTTATGAATGGAGCCAGAGATATAAGACTTCTTCAAATTGGATGGATTTGGATCATGCATGGGACATATACTACCACGTATTCCGAAAGATATCAAGACAATTGCCTCAGCTAACATCACTGGAGCTGCCTTATGTAAGCCCTAAACTACTGGCTTGTAAAGATTTGGAGTTAGCTGTGCCGGGAAGTTATAATCCAGGTAAGAACACATTTTCTCTTAAAAAGTAAAGGTCTTCAATCTAACCATTTTTTTGTTTTGTAGGACAAGAACTTATCCGTATTAGTCACATCAAGACGAATCTCCAAGTGATAACATCGAAGCAACGGCCACGTAAACTTTGTATACGAGGTTCAAATGGAAAAGATTACATGTATTTGTTAAAAGGCCACGAAGACTTGCGCCAAGATGAGCGCGTTATGCAACTGTTCAGTTTAGTGAACACGTTGCTTCTGGACGATCCTGATACTTTCAGACGAAATCTTACCATTCAACGCTATGCCGTTATTCCACTGAGCACGAACTCCGGATTGATTGGCTGGGTTCCACATTGTGACACGTTACACACGCTCATTCGAGACTACAGAGATAAAAAGAAAGTACCCCTCAACCAGGAGCATCGTACCATGCTTGGTATGGCACCAGACTACGACCATTTGACTCTGATGCAGAAAGTGGAAGTTTTTGAGTATGCACTACGACAGACGCAGGGTGACGACTTGGCCAAATTACTGTGGCTTAAGAGCCCATCGTCGGAAGTGTGGTTCGAGCGGCGTACAAACTACACCCGATCCTTGGCTGTTATGTCAATGGTAGGATATATTCTTGGTCTTGGTGATCGGCATCCATCGAACCTAATGTTGGATCGCATGAGTGGTAAAATTTTACACATTGATTTTGGCGATTGTTTCGAGGTCGCTATGACTCGTGAGAAATTCCCCGAGAAGATTCCTTTCAGGTTGACTCGCATGCTTATCAAAGCTATGGAAGTGACAGGCATCGAGGGTACTTATCGGCGCACATGCGAGAGCGTAATGCTCGTGCTCCGACGCAATAAGGATAGTTTAATGGCTGTATTGGAAGCGTTTGTTTACGATCCTCTGCTAAACTGGCGTTTACTGGACACAGACAAGAATCGTCGTTCGAAAGCAAACAACGACGGAACAACAACAATTGGAAGTTTAACCACTGGTGACGATGATGAATCGGTAAGCATGCTTCGAAGTCAATCTAATGCCAAAGCAAAGCCATTCGAGTCAGGTCTCGGTATTGTACCAAACAATACTCAAGTGGTGGCCGAAGTCACAAACTCCAAAGCCCGTGTAATTGTAGGTCGTGTAAAACGTAAACTGACCGGAACAGATTTCCAAACTAAAAATGCTGTAACTGTGCAACAGCAGGTTGATTTGCTTATCCAACAAGCAACCAACAATGAAAACCTTTGTCAGTGTTACATCGGCTGGTGTCCGTTTTGGTAAAGTATTTTCACTTGTGATTTGCTACTAATTTGCTTTTTGAACCTGTCGAGGTTTTTCTAGATTTAACTTCATTTTTTTAGCTTAAGTCAAAGTGTTTACTTTATTGGGAGCGATTCGATGCTCTCGTAAACTTTAACGCGCTCTAATCCTTAAGTAAGAATTTTGTTTACCTATGTATTTTTTTCACCATAGTATAGCTTTGTAACTATATATTATTTTAAATAAAAACAAAATATACAAAAAATAAACAAACAGTTTTTTAAATGAAAGACCAAAAGGTCTGTTTCTTTACTTTCTAAATAAAGTTTGGAAAAGAAAGTGAAAATTTGTGTCGAAACCGCATTTTGAATCCGCTTTTTGATTATGTCGTACTCCGTAGTTTCGAACATAAAAAGAAAGAGACTAAAGCGAAAGAAGAAGCAACTCCACCTCGGTGTCGACAGCAAATCGATTCTCATTGAATTCCATAATCAAGCTGAAAACTCTTTTAAACATACACGTGGACCCCGATCGCGTCACTTCTTATACGATGAGATTTTAATCGTCTTCCGTCTAGGGTACCTTTAAGAGATTCTTTTCATAACCTCATGTTTTACAATTGAAGGATAGTTTTCTAACAATACTACCAGGTAACTTTTCGGTTTTTTTTAAATTGTAATTTAAGGTACATACCTAGATTTTGATCCCGGCTCTGGGAGCCTACTATCGATTCATCTATGAATGAATTCCTCCTCGTTTTTAAATCCGTACATAGAATTCAGCAGAGTCGAACGTTATGCTGTGTGCCAAGAACTCTTAGCTCTTCGCGACAGCAAGAAACAAGCTTTGATTTGACAAGAGTGACAGAAATCGCTTTTATTGCTGCTGGGCTGTCAATGAAAGAAGTGATAGCGCCATCATGGACACCTGTTTTGCAGCGTTTGTAACTGCCAAGATCTCGGCTTGGAAACACTGCTGTGATTTGGAAGTTTAAATGAACTGGCTAGGTTCAGGCTTTCTGAAAAGAAACCTGCATCTGTTCCAACTTCCATTTTAGAGGCGCCAGTATAAAGTGATATAGACGTCTCGTTCATATGAGGTGTTTCATTCTCCCAATCCTGTCTATTAGGGAAGCTGGTGGAGAAGGATTTTTTAAAGTCCAGGGGCCCTACTCGAAAGCAAAAATTTCTGGAAACGAATATTTTGTACTCTTTATTTCTAAAGCGAATTCGAATCTGCCACTTTCGGAAAGGCAAATCCGAAAACTATTTTTTTATTTCATTTATTTATTTTTTAATCGGATTGAAAATCACTTTCGAATAGACTTGTATTTTGAAACGATATGCAGAGTAGGGCCCCAGGTAAGGAGTTATGTAATAAGTGCAGATATTATTGTCTGCGCATCGTGATAGAATCTGTGCATTTCCTGTTGTCCATGTGCTGGTTTTTCAGATATTACACTGATTTAGCTTAAGTGCGCTGTTTGCTGCTGACTCTTTAACATAGAGATCAAGGGGTGTGAGATTGAGGATTGCTTCCAAGCTCGCGGTTGGTGTAGTTCTCATTGCATCAATGACGCAAATACAGGCTGTTCTTTGTACTTTGGTTAGGTTAATGCGTGGATTTTTCCAGCGCCTTCCACGAGACCAAATTGCTTTAAAATAGAATGGGTCTGACAATGGCATTATACATCCACATCATAATTTTAGGATTTCGTCCCCAGTTTTTGCCAAAAATCTTGTTACACGAATACAGTGCTATCGTGGCTTTATCTTTCTCGTACGTTGAGGCCCCAGTTCAGTTTTTTGTCTAAGATCACTCCCAAGTATCTTGCTTGATCAGAGATTTTAAGTGGGGTTCCATTTAGTCTTGGCATCTCATAGGTAGGTAGTTTTCTTCAAAATACAAAAGGTCGCAAGTTTTGTTGGAAACCAATGAATGAATCCAAAGGTCGTCGGCCTCAAATCCACACCATTGTGGTTTGCTTATACTCACCTCTTCACTTTTTGTATCTCTACTTCTTCGGAAAACTTTGAATTACAGAAAACATTTATATTTTTATGACAAAATGGTTTGTATGTATATTTTTCAATTTTCGGTTTGTTTTTTCTTCTAAACTCTTTTACTATATATGTATTCTGTATATATGTTCCTAATACCATTTAAAAATAACTTATCTGCACTCTTTTTTAACTATCATATCTTGTTCTCTTGTTTTGTTAGTAATTCAAATACATAATATGTATGTATGCATGTATCTATATAAGCAATTGTAAAGAAACGGTCAAACAAACGCCAAAAATTCTTCCAGCATGTACAGCAACACAATGCGATATTGAACAGATGGATATCTGGGAGCGTTTGTATTTTTTTTTAACCACGTACAAATAGATATAACTTAACCGACTGCGCGTACAAAACAATTAATTTAATTACTATTGAATTGAAAAAGTAAACAATAAATTTTAAATTGTATAAACGAATTGCATATCAAAAAAGAAAAAAAAGGAAACAAAATTATTACAATATATATTATTTGAGAAAACAATTTTGATAATGTGCTTAGCTGCTTTTATCAAATAAATTCAATTGCTGTTGATTTTGTCTTTTATCACGCTTGTCCCTTCGCCATGCATCGATTCTCTCTTTGAGTTCTACATTAGTGATGAGCATGTCTTCGGTGAGATGTTGCCGGTTGAAGGGATCTGTGCTGCTGTTTAGGAGATGGCGGGTAATAATTGCACGATCCATTACCGTACCTGACGGAAGAACAACTGGGTCCAGCATTAGTGTGTCCATGAGAGGATCTTTGAATTCGTCGGGCGCGTCAGCGCACTCGTCTTCGGCTTGTTGATTGGCCACTGTTTCAATTTAAAAAAAAAAATGGTTGATTATAACCTGTAAAGCTCTCTTTTGCATTATAAAATGAACAAACCATATGTGTCGTGAGCTTTTGTCAGCAATGCTCTGAACTTTTCCACCTCAATCGGGGATCGAATACCAAGTCGTTCAATCCGATTTGCGGCGTCATCGAAGAGATGCTTTTGAAATGATCGCTCATCAGCGGCAAGTGCCTGGGCGAATCTATCACAGTCGAGATGTAAATAAATGTCAAAAATTTGGCCAAGGAGTCTTCGGGGCTCCCAGCCGTATTTAGCTGGATTCCGAACTTTTAAATCATTGCACTTTGGACCACATAGTTGTTGAAGATTGAAATTCAACATTGAGCTAAGCCGGTCAACTAGTTCAGCCCGCATAAAGGGCTCCTTAATGTCGTCCTGCAAATTAGATTGGCAATGGTAGTGAGAACACTATCAAACATTTTAATGCAACTTACTGTTAAATAGTGGAACATTTCAACAGTTTCTCTGGCAAGGGTAAGATACGATCGGCACTGCCTCTCGTCTGTAGACAACTGTGATAACCTACTCTGTTGTTGCTCTGATCCCAGTCCAGCCCAAGCAGCCTCGTTCATCATGAGAATCTGTTGAATATTTTTTTTTTAATTTTTCACAAACGTAAAGTAATTATTTACTAAACCAACCTGTGTTTGATGAATTCGCTTAAGATTTTCCAAGCACTCGTCCAACAAGAAAGTTGTGTCATTCATCAACATGTTGACGAACTTTACAAATTGTTTGCCTGATTTAGATTCAGTTATCATCACCTGCCGATGTATTGGACTCTCCCACATAGATTTAAATAAATGACTTATATGATACCTGAAAACAAAATCGTATTAGTTTCAAGAAACAAATAAAAAGGAATAACCTGAAGCTTGTAACTCGCCTTATCGTAAACTTATCGTAAAATTCAGTACTTTGTCCAGTCGTTTCGATGTCTGTGTAGAATTTCATCAACGAACTGACCAGAACTGTCTGTGACAGTTCATGGTTCCACATCTTAACAAGAGAAACAAAATTTTTATAAATCTAACAAAAAGAAGGTACAAAAATGTGTTTTTACCAAAACATTTAATGACGAGGTTGACGGAGCCAATGAGAACACAAATAGGACCTCAACTAATTTGGCAGTGACATATGGATTTTTAATGCAATGTGGTGCACACACGCACGTAAGGAGCCAAGTGATTATTGGATGATCAATCGACTGGCGAACTGCATTCTGGTCAGCCAGAGCGAGCTGTAGGGCGAATAATATAAATTCAGCAATGTCATCCACATACCACTCAGGCAGTGCAGCAAATGCATCTGTGGGTTTCATCAGCGGTGCATTTACTTTGGAAATGAAAGGGCCTTCGATCTTACGGCCCTCCATTTGGTACAGTAGGAATTCACAGACAGTCGAGTAAAAGTACATGCATGAAGTTATCAGTTTGGGATCAAGTAAGCACACTTCACTGCAAAGTTTTGATCTAAAATACATTTAAGTTACAATTTGAGTTAAAACATTGCTATTCTACTTTCATACCGATTAAGTTTCTTCAGCTGCTTCAGCCAACGATCCCTAAACTGTTTGTTACGTTTGGCATATGGGGTATTTTCCCAATGGGATTTGGTCTTATCCAACTCGTCGATTAGTTTTTGCAGCTCCTTGATTGCTCGCGTTTTTTGTCGGTATCGTTGAATGGCCGGCATAAAGCCTAAATGGTGAGCCTGCAATGTAAGGAACCAGCATTGAGTTTGGAAGTTAGCATTGTGCTCCAGGTCTTTAAAGTCACGCTCGAGGAATTTTTTATACTCCTCTTCAGTGAACCGTAGTTTTGTGTCATTTTCGATGTTTATCAATGAATTCGAGTAGAATGGAAACAATGGATCTACACGATCCAGCTTTATTTTAACTGAAAGCTGTTGCAGGACAACCATTAGGTTAATGACAAAGCCATCCCGTGCAAGAAGCTTTTCGTCAGATGCAATTTGCACACGTCGGTCATTGTGATAAAGTACTTTTGAGATATATGCAAGGGTGATCGGGCGACTGTTGACGTTGACAAGCAGGGAGTGAAACACTGTGTGCATAAGGGTGCGCATAGAATGAAGTTGCTGTAAAATATATAAAAAACTATATTTAGTAAATTGATTTGCAAAACAAAAAACTACTTTTACCAATCTAAATTTCCCCGATGTCACTGCCAGAATAGAACTCCTTCCATTTGTCTCAGCAAATTTAATGTTCTCTTCGGCAAACATGGAGACCGATAAGAATGGACCCAAGTAACTGCACTTGACAATCTCTCGTCCAGGAATTTTTGTACAAATTTCTGGTAAGAAATTCGCCTGCTTAACCATTAAATCACAAATAGGTCGTGCATTCCCGACCTTGATTACTATTAAATTCGCCAACGTCTGAATCTGGTCAGTTTGCATGTATGTAGTACAAATATTTCTCTGCATGCCCATAAAAAGTGCGCGTAACAATTGTCCAAATATGTACTCAAAGTTGGCGGTGTCTGTGTAAGCCTCAGCTACTAAATCATGCAAAAAATAATCAGGACAATTATCCTGGTATATCAATTCCAGCAAATAAGACTGGTCCAAGTTATAAGTAAGATGCTGATGAATAGTATCAGTCAATGCCAGAACGGTGAATCGCATTATAGATTGGTGAATAAATGACAGTGTTGTTTTGAACAAAGGGTCTACAGTAAGATCTGGTCGGTTGCTGATGTTCTGATAGTTTTTGTAGCACTTAATCAAATATAAAAGAACAGCTGTTTTTCCTTGATGCAAGGCCTTTATGTTTGGTGTGGGACAAACTGACTCACCGGCAGTCGAACGGGAAGTGCTTGGTTGATCCGTTCTAGGTTCACTGTCTGCTGAAGTGCTACTCGCCACAACATTAGCAAGTATTTCCTGTACCTCGGTGTCATCACTTTTAATCTTCTTCGGAGTTGAGTACTGGTCACTCGTATCTGAATCAACTGATTCCGAACGGTCGTTGTTGTATATTTTTATAACACACTCCATGAGCACTTCGGATACAAGATTTTTAAAATCATAACGTTTTTCAGGATACATTTCAATAAAATTGCCAACTTGAGGGCAAATCATTTTGCCACTGCTATTTTCATTCCACGTAGCATTCAATATTTTGGATACATATTGTTCAATTTTTTCCTCAATTGCTTCAATAGCTGGAATCATCAGACAAGTGCCTTCAATAACAGGCGATGTATTTTCACTAGTTTCCATATTTTCAATGCCCGAGTCTGTGTCCTTAAACTTATCATTGCCATCACTGGATTTTGTGGATGCCTGAACCATAGAAATACAGTCGTCGGTTTCCATCTTTTGAACGGCTTCGTTAATAATTGATTTTGGAGTTGAAATAGCATCACTTGTGGTCGGTGATGTAATTGATGCTTGTGAATTGCTGGGTTTATTAGTGTCCAATGTCATTTGTAGAGCATTTTTAACTAATCGGGATTCTTTTGCCACATTCGTTGTACTTCGTGGAACTGTTATCAAATACATAATGGCAGAGTTATCGAATTTATTATTTTATTTTTGTTTAAACTAAAGACTTACTCTCCACTTGTTGGGAACTATCAGTCTCTGCAGCACGTGGAGTAGTATTTAGACCAGCGGCTAATGTGCGCAGTCTTCTGGCTCTAATCTGAAAAATTCAAAGAGAAAGGAATATTGTATGATAAGGAGATAATTAAATGAACATTTTTTTGCTCTTTCTTTTCTTCACGCGAGTGATTCTTCTTTGAGTAAAAGCTAAGATCCTTAGATTCAATCCAAGCCACCAAAATGTAACGAATAAACAAATTTAGCTTTTTGTAAGGCTGAGTTGTGGAAACGAATAATCAAATGGCAAACATATGTTGGGGTTTAAAAGTTTAGCTTTTATACAAATAACGCACAGCTTAAAAACTTTGATGGACTTGATCTTCTTTAAGTTTGGTCGTCAAGTTACACTTTGAGTTGGAGTAGAAAGTAAGGAAAAGTTATAAGGGTATTTGTACTCGATAAGAATGAATTCCTCATTGCTTAGCTATGTTCACGTTTAATAATCCTGTCTTAGTTTGAAATGTTTCAAGTATTTACCATAGATTGTATGGAAGTCATATTCCCCAACTGACTCAAGTAGCCATGAAAATACGGAGCTAATACTCCTTCTTCAAATATCTAAAGCTATGCAATGCCCTGTTTTATTCCATGCTAGAACAAAACAAAACAGCTACTGATGAGTTCAAGTTCATTGAACCAAAATATGAAATCAACTCTTTCAGTGATTCAAAAATTAAAAAAAAAAAAAAAAAAAAAAACAATAACAAATAAAACACACAAAAAACATTGTTCTAGTAACCATGGGATATTTGTTTTTCTTAATTGCAACGCAATCCCACTCGAGCCATAACAACATATGAACCGAACAATTAAAAAACAATCGCTAAGACTCACCTCTTCTGGCGATAGTTCACTCATTGTCGTTGATGCTATTCAACTCTCTTCTTTTTCCAAAAACGCACAAGGCAAGGTTGACTATTAAGATCCGCAAATTTCCTGAATTTATCAATAGACCTGCTGCCTTGTCTTCTTTTTTACTATCGTCTCTTTTGTCAGTCGATTAATTCACTGTTTATGTTTGTTTGGCAAATTGCCCTTTTTCAGTTGTTGGTGGCTAGATCACACTGCGTCGCCTTGCTTTTTCTTGAGTATCTGATGCTTTGCCCCAAACCAACAATATTCAATGCGTAACAAAGTGAAAATGGTAAAATTTTCGTCCGATTTTTTCTTAACTGCAGCTAATAAATTTGCTTTTCCAAGGCGATCAGATCGAAACAACAGCTTATTGCAGTGCAACAACGAAGCTAGCAGTTTTCCAAAAAAAAAAACAAAAACTTTTTGCAACTTCCTTTGGAAATGTATTTTAGTTGTTTTTCCTGAAAATCAAAGAAAAAAGAAAAATATTTTGAGATTTTTCTGCGTTGAGATGACTTCTTTGTTCTTGATATGCGTTTTTTCTTATATCGAGATTCGAGACGGTAAAGACGATTTCTCCTTGACAATATGTCGAGTTTATTATTTATTAAAATAAACACTACGAAAACAAAAAGTCGCGCTTTAATCAATAATAAACAATTTAAGTGTACACCACTTGGCTCTTGTTGACTTTTTTGTGTGATATAAATTTGTTAAATTTACATTTTTATCCAATGTTGATTGATTTTCAATTCGCTTTCTTTCGTTTTTACAAAATCTTTTCTACCGTCCCCATTTAGATCGCAATTTTATGACTCTTTGAAAAACAAATGAATTGATTCACGAAATTTACTTTTGCTTGTTGAAGATGTTTGCTTTTAAATATAATTTAGGTTAAAGATTAATAATTTTCTGGGGTATTTAATCCACTAGCAATTTTTCCTTCTCTATCTCTAGATTTCTGTGGTATCTTGGGCAGCCTTTTTCGTCGACTACTTTCAGAGAGGCCAAATGCAAGCGAATTGAAAGTTCACACGAATTCGCTGTTCAAAGCGGATGTTACATTTGCTGAGAAACTGTTGAATGCGTTCAATATTATGGCATGTAAGGAATTGAAAATTTCTCATGCCATAAAAAGTGAAATCTAATAACAAGACATTGTCCCTGTCCACACGTGTTATTCCAATAACGTTATATCGGTCGTTTCTGGGCAAAAGGGGTGAGGAAGAAAGAGGCTGGATGCGCAAAATGAAATTTGATTTATCTGCCTAAGCAGTACACTTGGCATGTCCAGACGGGTTATGCTCATAACGTTATGCTTTTTTCAATACAATTTCCAACACAAAATGGAGAATTTGTGTGAGGAATTATAACAACGTCTGGACACTAGGTGTCAACAGCATAACGTTAACAGCATAACCCGTCTGGACAGGCACATTCAAAATGTGTCAGAATCACATGTTTTAATATAGTTGACATCGCATACGGCCCAGAACTACACACAATAATAAATTTTGAGCCAAATTTTACATTTTTCAAACATAATTGTTGTTCTTTTGTTTATTGTCCTATTTTGCGCTGTTATAGGTAGGTTAGGAACAATAGCTACTATATTGACATTATGAACTTCATGGTTTTGACAAATTTTATCGAACTCGAATGACAAGATCATTGCAAGAGTGGTGAAATTCTTACATTCGTTACATACAATAAAGCAGTTGAAGAAGCAATGCAAGATTTGTTCATTTCATTTGGTTAAGTCATATTCTTTCTCTATCTCTCTTATCTTGTTGTTGTGAACTTTTCCATAATCGGGTTACAGAAAAAGTTCAAAGCGGTTCTGTTTCGAGAAAAAAATAATTAATAAACCAAAATCTTAGCTCTGAAGGATTCCATTTAAGTTCAGACTCTGAACGGTTTCACATGTCCCAGCTGCTTGAAGTGTCAAGTCAAATCGTTATCAGTGAAGTTTTGTGTTTAGTAGTTTAGTCAAAATTCTACCTCTATTCTAATCCAGCAAATCAATCAAGTATCATTTCATCATCAACAAAATTTATACTAAGCCAAGTTTTCCTGATTGGGTTCTTCGTTCTAGTTACAACAATAAAATGGATAGGCTTTTTGTTAACGGAGAGAAAGATGATCCATTTATCAAACCATTTGACAAACTAGGTACCGAGGAATAAAGATATTTGACCGACTATCAAACTTATAATTTTCATCTTCAGAAAAGTCCGTACAAGAACTTATCAATGCAGCTATAGAAGCCAGGAAAAACGCTTACTGTCCATATAGTAAATTTGCTGTTGGTGCTGCTGTTCAAACAGAAGATGGAACTATTTACACTGGCAGTAACATTGAGAACGGTTCCTACAGTGCTTCCTTATGTGCCGAAAGGGTAGCTGCAGCAAAAGCAATCAGCGAAGGCAAGCGACAATTTGCGGCAGTGGCTGTTGTTGGATTACAAGAAAATTCTTTTACTACACCTTGCGGCGTGTGCAGGCAATTTCTTATGGAATTTGCCAAAACAGATTTTCCAATCTATGTGGCAAAACCGATTAACCCACCTTTGCGAGTACTATGCTTGAGCATAGGCCACTTGTTGCCAAAAAGTTTTTGTTTTAATGAAACCAAATAAGTAAAAATATGAATTTGTTGATAAAAGAGCATGCATTTACTCTAGATAAATAAATTAAATGCAAACAGGTAAGTAGTAGTGAACTAGAATGGTTACTTTGGTCGAGTTGTGTTTTTGCAAGTAGCACATAGCAACCAAAAGTTTGGTGTTTCTATATATTTTTTTCCTTAGTGCTGTTCCAAACAGACCAAAAGCTACTTTTATTTTTGTGAAAATCTAGTCTACGTTCAGGGCATGTACCGCTACAGTGGCCACTTTAAATTTCCAAACAATAAACTATCATTTGAAGAACCTCAACGACAAACGGAAAGTCAAGGACAATTCCCATGGAAGGTACTCTCAGTACTGACACATAAATTAGAATTTTTAAATTCAAACCCCTCATTTTTAGGTATCCCAGCCTTGCACCACACGCAATCCTGAAATGGAAAAATTGGCATTTATGAAGCCATTTGAAGAATCTCATTTTCATAATGCACCAAAACCATTAACTCCGTTTTCGAGCATCTACAAACAAGATTATCCATGGAAATCCAAAGTTTTTGAAGAAGATCTGCCAGCGTCATTTGTTTCAACTTCTATTGAACCTAATAAAACAATTATGATCAATCGTGGAATGCAAGGCTATGGGTTGTTATTGCATCATTCAGCTACAACAAATAATCTGACATACAAAGGGTACTCAAGCTCAGAGTTAGATATTTCGGGTAAAGATAATATAACTTTTTGGAATTGGGATGAAAAGAAGATAGACATATTTCGAAAAGGAGGCAAATTGTTTGTGAAAAATGAGCGTTGTTATAAGAAAACGCAGAGCTTGGTCAAGACTGTCCCAAATACTGGTTTTACAACTGAGTCAAGTTCCAATTATATCCATAATTTAAATTTTGCAAGTTTTAATTCACGAATGAACTAGCTGAGGCCTGACGGATACTATAAAACATCAAAAAGATAGCCAGCAAATGAAAATAATTGAGAACACACATTGAAAGATACTTCGAAATAAGCTGAATTTCCAATAGTTGAACTATGTTTATTAACTACCAATAATAAAGCCCAAGAAGTTAACATTTCATGAGAAAAATCGCGTCAATATGAAAAAAGTCCTACTTTTCTTGATTCTTATTTTTTTTAGCTAATGTTTTAATCAGAATACTCTTATATTATTAAAAGAAAACAGAAATTACAACTTTTTACTGGTGTTACAAGCAAGGGTTTGTGGCTTTCTTCTCACAGCTTAGAACTACTTTTATGACTATTCTTTGTTTCTTAGTACAATTTTGAACGCCGCTCCAGTCTTCAGTCCTCGTCCTAGGGCTCAGGGCTCTCCCTTTTTGGTATCGAAGTTTTGTTGAGCTTCAAATGGAAATAGCATTGTATCTACTTATAAGTATAAATGTTTTAAACTAACCAAAAAGCAATTTTAGCGTATAAAAGAAAATTATTAGTGAACGGATAGTTCTTCAACTAATCCGCCGGAAATGTTCATATTTTAGCGTCCGCACAAGTCAACTATTTGACAAAAATTAACAAAACATTCTATAATTTCAAATAAAGTGGTGTTTTCAATTTCTCAGATCTTTATTATTGAAAATATTTTGTGCTAAAAAATTAATAAAATCATTGAGAGCAAGAAAAGTAAGAAAAAAATTCCTGTTATTGTCTTTTACACCAGATTTTGTGTTTAAAATTTTTATAAAAGAAATCAACTCCCAGATGTAACCGCATTGTTTTAAAACAACTGACGTTTTTCAAAGATCCCACAGACATCCCTGGTTAAACAGCTGTAAACGAGAACTGCAAACTGCATTTCGAATTCCAAAATAAAAATGGTTAATTTATTTTTGTAATCCTCACTTGTTTTCCAAACAAATATTCTACAATGAGTGAGGGTTTAGAAAATTCAGGTATGTAATTGAACTGAATTTTTATTGAGATGAACATTAATGTTTTAAACTTGTGATTATAGAAAACTCTTTGGGATCTCAAAACCAATACCTGTATGGGGGCTTCCAAAGAGTCAGTTCTTATGATCCAAATATGTGCACTACTGCAGCACGCTTTAGTCCATTCTACGGAAAAAGTAATCTAACTCAACCTAGAGATAGAACGAAGACTACCTACAAAAATTTAATTTGTGCTCCCAACAATGAAGACGAAGTGGACAATGTGACCACTGTGGATGCATCCAAAATAGTCGACCGTTCTTATCTCACATACAATAATAAAAACCTTGTTCACCAACAAACTACTCAAAGAGTTGGTTCAGTTGCGTTTAATGCAAAAGAATCGGCTACCACGACTCTGGGCAGTGACGTAGGAATTGGAATCATTCAGCAAATACCTCAAGAAAGTGATGGAGTCACTGGAGAACCTATGACAAGTAGCATCGTCTTACATCGATCACCTAAAGGACATTTATACCAAAACTTTTATGTAACAAACGAGAATGGGACTCCGGGAGAAATAGTTGAACTGATCCCAATAGGCTCAAATGATGTAACACACTTAAGTGATGATGCAGGGAAAGAAAACTATGCTTTACAATCGTATGAATTTACAACAGAATGTCATATGGATACACTTGAAGAGAACCAGCAAATTGACTCCGAAGAAAATGAAGAGCATCAAAGGCAAATATTCGCAGCGCAATTAATGGCTCAACAAAGGATATTATTGGAAAGTACAATGTCACCATTGCGTAAGTTAAAGATATCTATCTATTCTGCTAAGAGGGAAAATGAATTGTTTTTCAGTTGCTGCTGTAAATGACGTCACTCAAAGAGATGCAGAACTGCTTTCGTATCTAAACCAACACGTTGAAAAGGATGATCCTGTTAAATTGGATGAGGAGAGAAATGAATTCAATAGTATTTGTAATGGACCCACGAGATATTCCTCAGACGAAGATGATGACTATAGTAAGTGTGACAGCTGAAATGGTCCAAAGCTTTTATGATATTTGTTGACTAATTTTTTCCTTTGAAAACCAATTTGAGAATCTAGATGTGTGCATTTTTCAGTTCTCGTTTCAGATAAGCCAATTGAAAGCCGAGCAAGAGCAACTCTTCCCACGAATTATCTGTACCTAGGCCCTATTAATAGCGATACAAATGGTGAGTTTAGAATAACAAAACAAAAGTCTTTAACCGGATTTGGTTCCTGTAATTTCTAAATATGTTTCAAATACACCCAAAATCAATTCACTACCGGCTTTGGTGCCATATAGTTAGCTTTGGTTTCTGTAGTAAGTCCGCTGTTTGGCACTGAGTTTTGAAGAATTTGAAACTCATTTTGGTGTTTTATACATTTGTTGGGATGGTACGACTTCTGTGTAATCGGCCAAACATTTTTATTTGCATAGGTACAATTTTTTATCCAAGTCCAGTAAGTGATGTTGTCGTGGGCTCCAATTCCCCGCTGTTGCTCGAACGAGTATGGAATATAGTCGAGTTGATTTGAAGTTGCCGATGTATCCAAGTATTTAGCATAGCCGGGCTTTGTTCGATCAATGGTTAATTTATCCAAATTTTTAATTGAGGAAGGTAACACTATTGAATATGATTCTCCACCTTGGTCTCGCCATTCACCTTTGTAGTCGTTGTTATAGGAACTTAGGTGTTGTGAAATAGGTTTTGGAGCTGTCTTTAAATGTCTTTCTTCGAAGGCCTTGATGAATTGCAAGGCGTTGCATTTTAGGGAAGGATTGCGAAGATCGTTTGTTTCTAAATTCTAGCCATTAATTTAAATTACAATTTATAAGAATTTTAGTTTTATATTTTTATTTATTTTTCGTACCTTTCTTGTATATTGGCGTCGTTGTTCACTTGAAGTGGTTTCATCCGTTTTGAACATTGTGTATTTGGTTTGTGGTGTGTCTTTGTACAAAACTGCTTCCAATTTTTAAATTTATAAAATGACACTAATCGAATATTTTTTTTTTGTGATTTTTTAATTCAAGAGCCCTCAGTCTTCGCTAAAAAGGCAATCCCACAGAGAACAAAGTTTGGTCCATTTGAAGGTGAAATTCAATTTACAAGTGAAGTTTTTCTTAATATCTTACGGTCCCAAAATCCACGCAATTATCCTTTTTTGTTTATTGGAAAATCGAAAATTTTAGCTGTTACCAATGAAAGTAAGTAGCCTTGGGCTTTTAACTCGCTTCCATTTTACAAATCTCTTGATAGATAACTCGAACTGGATGCGATATGTTCGTCTCGCCAATTCGTATGCCGAACAAAATTTGCAAATAATAGAAGAAGATAATCGGTTATTTTTCAAATGCAATCGTGACATTCATGCAAAGGAAGAACTTCGTGTAGGTTATCATGTTAGCTATGCAGAGAAGTACAACTTAGCTATTTTGGAACCGACGACAAGTGATAACAAAAAAAAATATGAGTCTGATAATCCATGGATGTGTTTCGAATGCGATCAAAGATTTTCAACATCACAAGAAATACAAACGCATTTAAAAATCCACGATATGGAAGATGCATCTTGTATCATTTCGAAACGAAAAATCAAACGGAAAAGAACCAAGTTTAAGAAACTATCAGAGCTGCCTAAAAACTCTAGCAGATGTTTGATTTGTTTTAAAGTATTTATGACAAATGCAAGCCTCAAAAAACACTTTGCCTTACATTTAGCTGCGAAAAAAACTAAAACAAAGGCTGTGAAAGTTACAGGACATTCGTGGCACAAATGTCACTTGTGCTTTAGAAAATTTACATCGGAACAGAAACTTGAGGTGAGAAATAAAATAAAATATATTGATTTAGATTTAGATTTACGGGGACGGGTAGAGCTTGCTCAGCTCCGGGCACTGCGGTGTCTGAATGAAACCTATAGCCCATGTGAGGTTTCAGGACAGTTCTTCTGCTCCTGAATTGAATATTTGAAAATTGAAAATATATTGACGTACCATATGAATTACTATTGAAATACTAAAATATATTTTAGGTTCATCAGGAGACTCACTCGGATAAGAAAGACAAGCCTTACAAATGCCAGCATTGTGATCAGCAATGTGCCACTGCAACTGCACTTGCGGCTCATGTTCGGAGCCACACAAATCGTCTTTATTCATGTGTATTCTGCCAGGAAACTTTTAAATACGTCAAGGATTTTAAGAAACATGTCGCTCAACATCGGATCGATGGGCGTTATGTGTGTTTTCATTGCAAAAAGGTATTTTTGTTCGTGATCTTCTTTTTTGATGAAAAAAATGTAATGTAAAAAATTTTGTTTTAGAACTACAAAGAATACCATTTGGTTCGAAAACATATTCGCATTTTCCATCCAGCTGTAAAGTATCCCTGCAACGAGTGCGATCGTTTGTTTCTTCACATGAGCTTCTTACGGCGTCACAAAGCCACTCATGCAAAACAGGTATCATTTCAATGTGCCCAATGTGAGCTAAAGTTTCAGAAGAAACACGAACTGAAGCAACACGTAAAAGTATTTCATAATGTAAGAAGAAAAATCAAGAAAGCAAAGGCTATTCCAGAAGAAATACCTCCAGTGAACGATGGCTCACATTATCTTGAACTTACTCCACAGAAGAAAAATCAAGATGATTTTCTACAAGAAGAAAACTCCCCAAACTCAAAAGCAGCGGATCAACAGAGTAAGTTCAAATGCAAAAATTGTAGTTTAGGCTTTAAACGACGTGGAATGTTAGTCAATCACTTGGCAAAAAAACATCCCGAGCTTAACATTGATACTATACAAGAATTGAATGAACCAATTCTTAAAATTCAGACAATTTTTAAGTGTCCATATTGTTCCAAGTTCTATAAAAACAATGCAAACCGCAAAGCGCACATCTTAAAAAATCATCCTGGAATGGAGGTTCCGCCATCGTTACGTAAAATTCCAATTTCAAATGATCCAAATGTCAAAACAGTTGGATGTGTTGAAGCAGATGTTCAGAAGTGCCATTTGTGTTATAAGCAATATGGTTCTCGTATTCGTCTTGTAGCACACTACCGAAAAGAACACAGAAACGAAATGATACCAGCAATGCCTCAGAACGAATATCCTACTACAGAAATTTTATTGGAAGAACCATGTGTGGAATCAGTCATAGACATTTACAGGCCACCAGTATCGCCAGAAAATAAACTACTAAAACTATCTTCTGCTGCCCTAGAGCTATCAAGCATTGAAGATAGGAAATATTTTGATTTTCTGAATGAACGTTCAGATACAACAATAATACAAGGAGAGGAAAATGAATTTGTTGAGAGTTCGTCTAATGTAGAGTTAAATCGATTACCTGAGTTATTTGAAGAATCGATATCTTGTATTTAAATGAAATTTATTATACGATATATCTGCTTTTTTAATTACAGTTTCAATAATACTGAAATTAGAAAATAGACTTAAAAACTTAAAATTAAATCTTACATTTGTTCGACAATGACATTAACAGGTTGCCACTGGGCGATTGGGGGGCGTTATATCGTCAGAGTTTTGCTCTGAAGTAAATAAAATAGGGTGGGCAACAGAGCGAGGAGCCCTAGGGCCTAGCGCATTTCTCACAACCATGCCTTGTGAGGGAATGGAGGGGACCTACAATTTTTTGCTGGTTCCGAACGGCTAATTGAGAAAGTGCTTTTCATGTCAAAGATTTTACTAACGGAGGACTTGCCAATTCCTCGCGAAAGGCGAGAGTTTTTCTTTTTTTTTCCGCGGGAAAACATTTTTGCCTCTGTTGAGATTCGAACCACGAACCTCTGGGTTAGCAGGTGGACGTGCTAACCATCACACCATGGGTACCACTTTGCTCTGAAGTAGTCAAATGTAAATGTTGTTTTAAGTGCGGCTTTCTACGAACGATGAACCTTAAACTTTGGAAAACGGAGAATTACTTTTTCTTCTCATGTTTAGAAATAAAAAGTTCATTTTTTTTACTCTCCCTATCCAGTAATTGTATCTCGCAAACTACTGAGAATCGGGAAGTTTTAGGAGAATGTTCTTTGAACACATTTCCATCGATAGAGACCTTAATGACTATCTTCACCACAAGACTCTCTCAATTTCAAACACTTTTCGGTAACTTTATTTCTAAACATAAAATTGTTTACCTTTTCATAAAATAGTTGACAGTAGTTAAACCGTTGGAAATTAACATCGCGATCGATTTTTACTATAATTTCCCAACTTAAAAAAACTGTAGGTCTATCCCGTTTACCACAGCAAAGGTTGAGGAAAATGCACTAAGTCCTGGCTTCTCTAAGATTGTAGCTAAATCTGAAAAGTAACAGGTTAGGTTAGGTTACAGTGGCTGTTAGCTCCTTATCTTAATGGAACCAATTCGAGCTTATAATGAAGCGGGAGAGACGCAGGGCGTCGATGTGAGTAAGTTCACTAGGGTCATCAAAGAAATACGAACCTATGTTTGTGAGCTAAAGCTGGGCATGAATAGAGAAGGTGGGAAATAGTTTCCTCCTCCTCCTCATCCATGCATCTTCTGCAAACGTCGTTTGAGGAGACTCCTAGCCTTGCGGCACGTCGTCCAAAAAGACGGTGTCTTGTGATGACACCTATCGTCGCACTGATGTGTTTTCTTTTGAGAGAAATCAAGCCGTTCGACCGCTTAAGATCTAGCTTGGGCCAGATCTGTTTTGCTGTTGCGTTACACGTTAAACTGCTTGACCATCTCAGATTAGTTTTCTTGTATGCGTCCTGTTTGAGCAGGAGTTTGTATGAAGCGATTGGAATGCCAATACTCTCCGTTCTCGGTTTTCCGTTTCTGGCTAGTTCATCTGCTTTGCAGTTTCCTGGTATATCTCTATGCCCCGGCACCCAGCACAGGTGAATGTTAAACTGCTCTGGCATCTCCCTGAGAGATGATCGGCAGTTAAGGGCTAGAATACAATTAAAGGAATTTGATGGCCGCCTGACTGTCTGAGAATATGCATATATCCTTTTTGGATATCATGTTTTCTCTGAGCCAAGACAGAGCTTCGCTAATTGCCATCACCTCCGCTTGGAACACGCTACAATGATCTGGAAGACGAAGCGAGTTTTTCAATTTCATTTTGTCTAACTATGCACCACAACCTACTTCTTCATTTGTTTCTGAACCGTCCGTATAAAAAAGGACGTGCTATCGTTTTCCAAGAATGATTGTTCAAAATGCAGCAAAAACCGAGCAGGCAGGGGGACACAAAACAAAACTTGTTAGGTAAATGAAATATATTTTATTAAATTTTTTTCCAGTTCTTTTATGTTTCATACATTTATTTGAAATGCTTCTTTCTAACACAAGACAGTTAAAGGTAAATTGTATACAATAAAAATAAAGAATGCAGATAAAAGAAAAACCAAAATATATAACAATAATAATAAAATATACCAAAAAAGAATAATGTTTAACATTTAATGCTGATGTGTAATCAACGAGCTATTACTTTATTTAGAAATCAATTTACGCAAATAGAGAGTGAGAGAAAGAGAGATAGGGATATAGCGAGAAAAGGAATGCAAAAATTTCTTCGAAAATTGCCTCAATAATTCTACTTAGTTGTTCTGTGTCACGTACTAATGATTTGTATTTTATTTCCAAAGTACAAAAAAGTCGCGAATCACTGTATACATATTATATTTTTTTCTTTATCAAATAGTATGCAATATATTTATAAAGGTGTGTCTATATAAAGTGTTATCTAATTTATTTATTTTACAAAGAACATTAGAGATGGATCGACAATACATATTTAATTTTTTTTTTTTAAATAATATTTTTGTTGTTTCAGCAAATTTTCATATAACTCATGTATTCTTAGCGCCATTTGTTTGAGGTTTTATTTCACTGTTCTAATATATATAATAATATATACACAAGGAACGCTTGATTATCCTTTTGGCTGATAGAATGTACTTTAATGTACCAAATTTGTTTTATTTATTTTTTTGTTTTTGTAATAGACTTTTAGACATTAACAATGATAATCTTTTAATAGAATTATATTATTTTGCAAAGTGGTCTTTTAAGAGTAAGGTTATTAAAGTTCTTTAAGAGCATTCAAGGACTGGCGTAGAAATTCATACTGCGCTTTGGCATGCTTGATTTCCAACTCTGAAAGTTCCACTAACCTAAAAAATTAAGTTAAAAATAATTAATATGTATTTGCACAAACAAAAAATAACATACCCCTTTTTAAATGCTGCCACGCGACGATTGCGAAAGCTAACCAATTCTCCTTTGCCACATGTTGATATTGATTCAAATTTTTCGCACGCTTCCGCTTGAGCCGCTTCCGCCTAAAATTCAAGAGTTTATTGAGCGTTTTTTTTTTAAATTATAAGAGGTACATATTGCAATTGCAAGACAGTATATTGTAGCTCTGTACTTTAGATGAATTAAAGCAAAATCTATTCAAATACAAAAGAGAAAACGTGAAGGCCTTACAGCATGCTATTCTCGGAGTTAGTGAACGTCCTTCAGGTGTAAAAACATTTTGTTTTTTTCATACTTTTACTTATTTGTGTACCTTAAAAAATGATTTGCAATAAGAAATCTCAGAAAAATTTAAGGAGCAATGAAGAAATTGTTTGCATTTTAACTTGACTTAGCTACAAAAAACACAAATATCGTTGTTTATTTGTGTAATAGCATGAAATAACCCGAGCTGAGGAAGCCACAGCGCTATGGTTATTATTGTTTTTCAAGTTTCAAATTAATCATCTTATGCTGCATTCCACCTTCATTCAAAATTGATCTTTTTTAACATGTCTTTGTGGGAGTGAAATACATAAAATAGGCGGTTTGAGAATAAATGTATGTTTCAATGATTCTTGAGTGGATTATGATTTTAAATAATGAAAGAATATTAAGAAAGAATATTTTTGGAATAGTTTTAAGAGTCTCCTGGGTACTCCTGAACGCTTATATCCATTTGATGGAAAGCGACGTAGGTTGCAAAATACCAACAGTTAATAATGAGTAAATAATAAAAGCATGCGATGTGTCAATTTAAATTTTGTTTATAATTTAACCAAAGAATACAGCAAACAGCTAAAACACAAAAAAAAAAATTAAGAATTCAATCAAAACGTCAATACCTCTTGTACTTCCAAAGGCTGCATAAATTCGTTTTAAAATTGCGAATCAAAAACAAACAAAAACATTAAATATTTGTGATGATTTTTGGTACAAACAAATGTGCGGCGATATAGAAATTTGAAGAAAGATAGTAGTAGTTAAGGGACTTACCGCATGGACGTCTTTGTTTTTCGCTCGAACTTTTTCAAGATTTCGATTTGCAGCTTCGTATGCTGCCAGGCATCTAAGACGACGGATGAGGAGTGCTTTTGCCGCATCGCTATCTCTTTGGTAGTACCTGAGAGTGTCTCCGAGTTTAAGATCCTGATCACTGGCAACCCTGGATTCGAAATGCTATGAGAAACAAGAAAAATATAATAATTTGATTTACTGGGTTATTATATTCTACCTTAAGTTTTTCAAAGACTTCAGCGCTTTTGGCGTAAAATGTTTCCATGCTGCCCTTTTCTGCTATGGAAAGTTGCATTAAGGCATTAGAAACCTTTTGATGGCACTCAGCTACTTCTCGATGCTTGTGTGTCATTTTTTCAGTACGAACAGCTGCTTCCTTCAGATGTCCATGATATTCCGAGAGGAATTGCAACTCATTTTCAAAAAAGTCATTTACGTCGCGCACTGTTGCACCTAACAAAATCTCATCGGTGGTTTTTCCAAGAGATCTAACAAAGCCACCAAACAGAGCCATCTTCTTACGGGGCTTAGCACATAAGTCTTGGTCATATTCGAGAAAAACTTTTAAGTGTTGGTCCAAACAAAAAACAGGATGTTCCGCGAGTCGTGTTAAGAAAACTTCATGCATTGCGACGGTTTTTTTAAATGTCGCAAGGTATTCACTAAAAATAGGGTTTAATATAAACATGAGCTTAACTCGAAATAAACACTTACGCTTCCAGCTCAGATTTCATTTTTTTAAATTCTTCTCTTGTCATGTTGCCTTCACCTTCTCCAAGACGTTGAAGTTTCTCTCGTGATGCATCGAAATCTGGCCTTGGCGGACAAGGAGGGATCTGAAATGATTGAAAGAAAAATCAATAAAAGAATTCAAATGTGAAAGGACTTCGAAATCGCTTACAATGTAACCAGCATAGTCCTCGTTCTCTTCAAAGCGATCGTGCAGCCAGACAAACTCCTCATGCTGACGAACTACTAGCATATCTTGTTTGCTGTAGGTTGGTAAAGTAGTTCTCGTGTGCACCGTGAACTTTACTTTATCCTTCTCGCTTAGTGCGTCCGATATATCCACGTGTAGACTATTCTCTAGATGCTGAAGAGGCGTACCTTGTTGTCCCGTTGATGAAGACAAATCGCCAGGATTTGTTGTTGTTCCAGGTTGTCCCAGAGGGCCAGATGAGGATGCAATGTCCAGTGTTTGATTACTTGGGGAATCGGTAATTTTCAAACCCTCTATCCCACTAGCCTCATCTGTACCGTCCTGCAATATATAAAACCGATATTTGTTTGATACGCCCTAATAGACAATATATTTATTTGCATTGTTGTTTTGCTAAGAAAACTGTTGCTCTTTGGTGTTACGCCCTTAACAACAAAAGCAATTAGCAACATGCCTTCAGCTAGAATCAATTACTGAAAATTTTTCAGTCCCCGATTCCAATAAACTGAAATCAAAGCGCTTACCATCATTGTTGTCTAAATATGTGGATAGTGTTCCCAAAACGATCACAATATATTCTTTGTACAATTAAATATGTTTATTAGTCAGCACACAGCAGAAAATAAACTGCGATAAGAAAACCTTTAATCGGATTTTCTTTATTTCTGTTTATGCTCGCTCACACAAAGTATTTATATACAAGTAGTGATAACACAGAACAAATATGTCGAAAATAATAAACCAAAAAATAAAAAATACTCTTTTAGATTTTTGCGCTAAGCCGCGATGGGAGAAGAATTTAATTTTGTGTTCGATTTCGATTTCTTATTTTTGCTGCGTGTGACGTTGGAAAAACTTATCGTCACATACGTTTTGTGGTGACATTTATCGTTGCACTTTCGATGATTTGTTTATTTCGAAAATGCATACCTTCGAATATTCGCTGTTAACAGCTGATAGTAGGCGAATGGTGCTGAAGGAATAAACTATAGCACTGCCAGAACAAGTTTATTATTAACTTTAAATAGTTTTTAAATACATTTAATAGTAGGTAAAATGAATGAATGAAAACATTAAAAATAGGGAAGTAAAAAGCACCCATGTAATTTTGTATGCCGTAAGCATTTTATCTCGGCAAATTCTGAGGAAACTGAACTGCAGTAGATACTAGATACATTTATTTTAGATATTTTTTGTGATGTAAAGACTTAATTTAATTTGTTTAAACAAACATTTTTCGAGAAATAAAGTCCCAAAACTCAATAAGAAATAGTAAATGAGAAACAATTGGAAAACAGATAATACCTTCCTTGACATTTAGTAAACTTGTTTTTGTTAAATGTTTTTATCACTTTTGAGCCAACTACTAAAAAGTAAGAAGTTGGCTCAAAATTGATAAAAGCAAAAACGTATCACTCGAAAAAAACAATAATTGAAAATTATTTCAAAAATCTATTTGAAAATTTTAAGTTTAGCTTATTGTCTATATAAATTTAAACTGTTTGTTTTAATTTCATACCAACTAATTATTTTTTAACATAGCTATATTGTTATCTGCTCCAGTTCAAACGCGAGTTGAATGAAGCGCCTTTTTTAATAGTAAGTTGTTTTGCTTGTTGATGTAAAAATGTTCATTTCTTACTACATAATATGTAAACTTCAACTTTTTCATTCACTGTTGATTGAAAAGATATCTATATAGATTCTCACTGCTCCTAAAAATTTCTGGGAATGCTTGGTACTCGTGGCGTGGTGGTTAGCATGTCCGCCTGTTAAGCGGGAGGTTTGTGGTTCGAATCCCAACAGAAGTAAAAATGTTTTTCCACGGATATCCCCTTTCGCGAAGAATTGGTAAGTCCTCCGATAGTAAATTCGTTGCCATGAAAAGCGCTTTCTCGTTTAGCCGTTCGGAATCGGCAGACAATTGTAAGTCCCCTCCATTCCCTCACAAAAGCAATGTTTGTGAGAAATGCGCTGACCCTGGGGCTCCCCACTCTGTTGCGGCACCCTATATATTTATTTTTAGTTGAGAGGTGCTTAGTGTTTTTTCCAAATTTTGAATAAATATTGAAATTAAAGTAAGATATTAAAGACTTAAATCGTAAAACGGAGCCTACATCCTTCTAATACTTTAATCCTGAAAGAATATTCGGTTATAAACCCTGGATCACTAGCAAGCTCCTGTAATTATGGTTGACTTTCCCAAGACTATGATAAACTTTAACCTAATGAACTTTTTCCCATGAAATAGTTGAGCTGATTTTCACAAACGAGAACAAATTATATTCCTCGAATTAAAAATTGACAAATAAATTTTATAGCCCAAACTTGAAAGAACTATCAAGAAACAAATGATGTCTAATCTTAGAATTTTCTATGTTTTTGAGGTTAAACTAAAATCGAAGATTGTGAAGCAATTGGACAAGAACTGTTGTGATATTTTCTTAAAAGTAAATGTAAGTTCATGCGAAACCAAAAGGAGAAATAAGCCGCGTTTTCTTTATACTTTTCTATCTCTTAAATTTAGGAGTTAGGACTAAAATTTTGATATAAGCATTTTCAAGTTTGAAAACGAACAAAAATTGAAGTTTTTACCTTATCCAATGAACAGCTAGGCCTTTCAAAAATGTTGAAGCTTCTATTTTTCGACTCATTTGCGTCTTCATTTAGCAATGTGTTGCTTACTTTTGCTTTAAATTGTTGAAACAGTGCCATTTCACTTGTTTGTTTAAATTGAACAAATTGCTTTAATGTTACTAGTTTTTGCATGCTTACAAACAGTTATCAATAACAAAAAACAAGTAAAAAATAACCAAAAACCAATTTACATAAATTTATAGCGGACATGTGCACATACAATAACGTTAAGCTTTCAAAGAGTTTGAAGTGAAACTAAGCCTGACATGAAGCAAAAACTACAGTAACGAACAAAAAGTAACAAACACCCTTCGAAATTACTGTCTAATCGTTGGAATTGGAGTTTTAGTTCTTGACAGATTAGTTACAATGGCATTCACGTTTAACTTTTTTCATTTGGCTTTCGGTTGTGATCTAATTGATTAAAAACGTTGTTCACTTTCACGTCTGTGACCTCCCTTATTGCAAACGCTTTTATTGTATTAATGAGTTATATACATATACATTTATTATATTTCCTCAAATGTACATTTCGGAAACAACGATTTATTAATCTCACTGACGATGAAAGCTTTGCTTCCGAAATGTAGGTACCTACATTTGAGGAAATCTATAAAAAGTGTTTTAATTGTTAAAAATTTACTAATTTTTCATTTATTGTATTAATAGAAATTAGGTCAAACAAACATAATTTGCATATTTATGACACAAATGGAGATAAAGGTTCACGAAGTCTGGTTGATGAGCAGCTAAGATCCTAACTGCAGATCTCTGTTCTCTGTTGTAAGGCAATTGGATCTCTAGGACAGGAAATTATTTTTAAAACAATATTTGTTAATTTTGTTTGGATAGGTATTTTATTCTGATAGCAGTTCTCTTTCCTTATAAATCCCACCTTGTCTACCCTCGATGTAATTTTATAAGATCGTGCTTTCAGTCACATTTGTATATTTCTTTTAGAAGCATGTCTATAGTTCGTAAGTTTTTCAACATTTTATAATCCCGCTTGATTGAATAAATTGGTTGCTCTCTTCACAAAACTTCAATACGTACCTATCTAAATTGTTTAAGGTAATGAAAACATATTTGTTCCTTTGTTAAGTGCTTTTTATTTTAGTTTATATTTTTTCTTTGTTTATTAGGCAGGTATTATTAAACACATTATCAAAGTACCTGCGAAAAACCAGCAACGACATCATATGTGTCTGATTGCAATTCTACTGACTAAATACCTACTTCGAAAACTCGTTTTTTTTCAAAAATAAAAAGGTAAAAATCACTTGGATTCTACTGTAATAAAAAATATGGGTATATATAGTTTTCTTCCTCACTTTTTGTCTCTCACAATTTTATCCCCGCTAACTTTTTACACCAAGCAGTATAAGCACAGCAGCACAAAAGCATCATCCCCCTTCCCACCACCAGTACAACTTGCATGAGTAACATTTAACATACCAACAAAAGAACAAACTAAAAACAACAACAACAAGACCAAGTAAATTATACCAAACCAAGAGAAGTACCGAACAAAGTTTTTGGTATAGTGTATTGTGTATACTGTATTCTGTATAGTCTCTCTCTCGTCGTCGTCGGTTGGATTCCAAACCCCAATCCCCTATTCCCACCCACCAACCTCCATATCATGACCTATATGTTTTCGGTAGTCGGTTTTAGTTCCAATCCAGCCTAGTGCCATTGTCATGCCCCATGCGCCATGCCATCTACCAAGAGTGTCAAGCTTCAAACATTACGCTTGTTCCAACAGTAAAGCGACATCCAATTCAGTCGCAGTTCGACTTGCCTGGTGCAAACAACGTTTTCTTCGTTACTGTAAATCGTCTCTATTCCAATCGGTTTATTTTTACTCTCCTACTATAGCTGTTTCGCAGATATTGAACGGTTCTTTCTCCTACTAGTCAGTATCTTCTAAAGCCGGTGTCCTCGACATTTTTCATTATCATTATCCTGAACACCCTCCCTTTGTGCGTGTAGTTAAGTGTTTTTGTCGGTGTCTTTTTTGAGGCTGATTACGGGGTGTGTTCCGTCTACAGTGTGTACCCATATCTCTGAAAAAAGGAAGTCGGGGGAAGACATCCTTCCAATTGTTTTGTTTACGTGGGAACAGAAAATTTTTTCCCATCGCGAATTAGTGAGCTGACATACAAATACAAAGACACTGTCATTTATAGATATACATATAGGTACTGTTTGCAAAGTTAACAATTTGAGAGTACCATACCGGTTCGTTCAATCGATAAAGCATTAACCTCTTGATCGTGTTTTTTTTCAACACTTGAAACCCAAATATTGAAGATGTCGACATCCGCTGATTCGGAGCTAAGTAACATCCTAAATCGTCGTCAAAAAATCAACGACGCACTTGAGAGCGGCGAGGAGATTAAACATACCTTTAAGGTTGTAAATGTTTACACAGAATTCCACGAGTTCAGTCGGAAACAGATTAAGGATTATCAGGCAACTTTCAATAAGTGAGTAGTTTCATTTCAGAAAATATGTATGTATGTATTTAATGTATGTGTGCATGTGTATGTATTGAAAAATTCTATAAGTTGAGAGAAAAAAAATTAAAGATGTCCTTGAGTATGTCATCACTTAAGCTTTGTCATATTATCAAGGTCGTGCGGTGAGTAGGCTTGACAAGAAATAAAGTTTCGATCTTAACTGCAAATGGCAATGGCAACGTGTGCCAACTGCCAAGTGCCAAGCCTCTGAAATCCTGGCGAAAGGGTGTGTCAATGAGTGCTCATGAGCTCTCTGCACTGCAGTAATTATTATGTAGTAAAAAGAAACTATGATGTGCACTGTATTGAAATGAAAAGAGATAGGTAGGACGTATAGGTTATTTAGGCATTTGTGTTTTACGTACCTACATATACCCACCTAAAACATGAATAAAAAGTAGACGTTTTGTGATGTTTTTTCAGCTTCAAACAGCTTCATATTTATGGAATTTTCGTCAATGAGCTTTATTCAAAACAAACTTTTTCGTAAATTGACGAGTAAAATGGCGAGTTTTTCACTAGATTTCTCATTAGCTCGCAAGCTTTCCGATGTTTATCATGACTGGGCCCAAAAGTCTTTGTTTACATCCTCTTTAGAATCGAAAGAATTTTAAATTAACAAAATATTGTTTTTAAACAACTTAGCTGGGAAGTGTAATTTTTCATCGATCAAACATCGACAACTGAATATCTTTTCTGTTATTGGACATTTGAAATACTTAACGGTACTCTTAATTGAGGACATAATTGATAAAGGACCAAAACCACTGGCCGATTATTTGTCACAAATTCAAAATTCGTTCTTCCTTTTCCAGCAAGACCAAGCTTTCAACAGCAAGGAAATTGGCTAAAGCTTATTATAAAAGGTACGAAGATCTAACACTTTTTATGAGATATTTATGATTGGTTATAGCAATCATTAGATTCGTTCGTTGAACTTTCCCCAGGGTTGACCCTGGTTTTCTTGACTAAACCCTATGAGTTGTCGAAAAAACCTCGTTTTCCCAGTCCTCAAAAAACGCTAAACCACAAATCACCACACATCCTTGTCACTAAAAAAAAGTATATGCCATTTGACACCACTCAACTCGCCACAGCAAAAACCTATGGCGAGTTGAGGGAAAAACTAGGTCAACCCTACGGCTCAAAAAACACTCATTTTGACATTGGGCTACTTTACGTTTCTCAAAAAACTCTTTGTGGTGACCCCACAAATTTTATTTAAAAGAAAAACCTATGGCGAGTTGAGGGAAAACCTAGGTCAACCCTAGGGCTCAAAAAACACTCATTTTGACATTGGGCTACTTTAAGTTTCTCAAAAACGCTTTGTGGTGACCCCAGGGCGACCCTAGGGCTTCAACGAACAAACCTTATTTTGGATAGTTAGAACCTATTGGTTTTAAAAATGAGTGCTTCCCCGAGCGAAACCAATGAAAAGCGACATAAAAGTTTAATTTTTCAATGATTAATATAATCGACTTGTTAAAAAGTAATACCACTGTTCCAATGATAGCTATAACTGGCTGCTTAATCATAATTATTTATCATATTAAAAGCTGACTCTTTAAGATCATGAATTGGCACAGTGAGTTATTTGAAATTTCCAAAAAAATAGAATTTTGTTATTTTTAGTCACTGGGTTCTCACAGTAATAACATTAAAAAGTTAAAAATAACAGAAATAATAATTAGTTTTTGTTTCATTATTGGCAGATGATTGAGTACCTATTTTAGCTTTATACACGTGGCTCTATAGAATTTCTCTAAACCCTTGACTAAACTTGTGAAAAGTATGATGTAGTGAAAATATCAACTCAATAAAAATATCTATTTTCTCCAGCCCAACCTTCTTTATAAAATGATGTTCTTAAATTATTATTCATAAAAACAACAAGCCCAATTAAAGGAAATAATATGTGATTCATGTTATCAGTTTGATCGTCGTTTCCTCTAAAACAAAATCAACAAAATTTTCTCACTGTTGTTTTTTTTTACAACTGCATCCAGTGAACCATATTGTTGGCATTGACGTCAACACCTGTGTAAATATTAAGCAATTGTAAACAAATTTTATAGCCCAACACCAAATGCTCATCTCTTTCTTTTAAATAAAATATAAATAGAGGAAGTTAACTATACCAGACTTTACGCACACGCTGTTGATTAAATTTGAAAACAGACATGACACATGAGAGTGGTTTTCTCTGACTAAAAAGTTTCTTCGAATTTTGCCACCTATTTCTAACTTGTTTGAACTGTTTTTATGCATAAAAATGATTATATTTCATTTGATAGAATTTATAAATGATCTTAGAGGCGACCTGTTTGTAGAAAACTTACGAATTGGTATTTTGTTATTGTGTTATTTGACAGAATTTTGATAGCCCTAGAAGGTCAGGGTGAATCAATTGTGCTCTACTAGGTACGTTCCGAACTTGAATTCATTTGCAAACAAAGATACTATTCTTTTCAATACGATCTAGCAATCCAGCAAAATTTGTGTGTGGTTCAGCACTAAAAAGGGAATTTGATATGAATTTGCGTATGGTGCGTGAAGCTACAAGAAAGAGAATAAAAATTATATGAATATGATACATTCCTAGGCATATATGTATCTACAACAACAACAACATTCATTCAATGGGTGACGGTTCCTGCATTCTATGTATCTAAGCATAATGTAGTACATGCGGTTTTCCTGTGTGAACGTACTATTTACTTGTGGTAAACGACTAGACGCAGAAGAACATTGATGTTTAGATAATACTCTTTTTTATGTTGATATGACACTCCACAGTCCACACTTTATAATTATATTCCTCATTCAGTTCTCTTCGTCTCTATGGCGATGTTATAGGCTGAAGAAGTGGAAATAATCGAATCAATTGCGATTGATCGGGCAGGCTTAACACGAATGATTTGATTTGAGTCGGCTCAGAGGGTTGATAGCTGATGTGATGGTAGTTGAAAACATATAAGACTAAAAGTATTGTAAACACTTAAAATATAGGGGAATCATAAAATTTTTACAGACGACAAACTCGTACTTCCGTATACATACAGTACAGTACAAATACTTACACATTACCAATATGCTTGAGGTCTGTGGCTTGTCATTCAAAAGTTAATAAAAAAATTAAAATAATGGGCAACATAAGTAACTACCTATAACTACTTGAAAAGTTTTTTTTTTCCAATATAAGGAAGGAACCAGATATAGCTACATACATATATCACATATTATTTCAAAGCAATATGGTTGGCGTGGATATAAAGTACTTAAAATTTAACTCCCCAAGCTATAGACTTCATACCAGAGAGAAGAAATTAATTAATTTCTCATCTGTGCTTCATACATACACAAATTTATTTGTTTTGGTTACACCCTAACGAAAATGACGTATTGAAGAAAAAATATCATAAAGTTCATTATCGAAAAACTAGTGAATTTTTATGTAAAGTGAACCGATTTTGAGATATTTAACAGAATATATTTTTCAAAAAAACGGTCCTGATATAAACATCCTGCCATTAGGGTAGTGGGGCCCGACCACAGGGCGACTCCAGGGCTTCAACGAACGAACCTAATATGGAGGTAAAAGTGTTTTCTTGTTTAACCTTTAAGTGAAAAAACAAATTGGGCAATCCGTTGGTAGAAATATTGAGATCCCACCTCAGTTCATTCCGATTGCTTTTGTACCACAAGTGATTTTCAATGTCCACTCCTCACCCAATAGTAAATATTCTTGCATTCCTATTAACCAAAACTTGGAAAATAATGCCACACTGCCATCGTGCGCTGTTGTTTGCGGTTCACCCCCTGTCACGGTTGAAGGATAAGCTCATAAACACAAAAGAACGTATCTCGTGTATCTCACACATAATTTAGTCATAAAACAACCAACTTCTCAAATTCAGATTCAAATAAATGCTTGTTATGTTCCCATTAATACGTTTATTTATTCCAAAAGCTGTGGGTAACCTTTTAAATTAACTTTTTCATGCTCTCCTGCTGGTTAGTCAAACAAGAAGGTCAACTTTAACAATTCTCTGACAAGTTTTTGGTATAAACAACAAGAATTTATGGCTTTGAAATGAAAAGTCATTTTGTTACGACAGATAACCCAGGTTGGTGCAAAGAATTATTTGTGAATGGTTTAAACGTTCTACTCTATACCTTCAGACACCAACAATCAACCGCATGGTTAAATCTTTGAACATTTTCACTTTTATTATAATGTGCAACGTTCCGCGGTAGGTTGTATAGAAAACAACACTTCCACCACTTGTTTGTCATGCAATGGGAATATAGGTTAAAATGCTCGTAATCTTTGTGACGACGAACGACTAGACGCGACAACCACGTCTAAGACAACGCGATGTACCGTTGACGTTTCGAGGTTATTTAGTGGGTTTTTACTCCATGTGAGATGTGAAGTGCATTGATGACAATATAATGGGAACAAAGGCTTTCTGTGTTGGTATGAAGTGTCGACTACCAACACCTTTTTGAAAGAATAACGCAACTTTTTGGAGGAGGAACTTTATTGTTTTTTGTTTTGTTGTCTATTGTGCGTCTTTGTTTTGCGATAGTGACCGATAAAAAAGAGAATTGAGGAATGATAAAATAAAAGATGATTTATTTTTTGGAATGGGAATACAGACATTAGGTAGATAGGTGTAGATATATAAGTTTATAATTCCGAGATCCAACCTTCTTCAAAATCATCCAATACACCAAAACCCAATAATTTTTTAACTTTCTTTAACTCACTATGATTCATTCGTGTGGTCTCTCAACATCTCCACTTTCCGTTGATTGTAACATAGATAAAGTACACTGTATCTACATTATATTCCCTACAACATGAAACTTCAATTAGCCTAATGACCAAATGTTAAGAATTGCTAAATTCCCTGCTGGTTTTGTATGGTTATTAGCTTATGAATTAGCTCACTCATGCTGTGTCATTCAGAGGCTTGTGTTGCCCAAAGGTTTTTAGCAACCATACAATTTTTTCTACTAATTTGACTAAGGAAATGGCATGGGTTGAAACCCAAAAAAAATAGATTGCTTGCTGCCAACACCAACATGCACGGCTAACACTAGCATTCATGCAGTGTGAGGTATAAACCTACCCCAACATAAAATTAAGAGTCGTTGGGCAGTTAAAACACAAACTGAAAAATTACAATGGTTAGTTACATTTGTTAACAAGGAATTCTGAACCTCATGGGTACTATTTATCTATTTGGGTATTCTTCTAGATAAGTTTGGAGTAGGAACCAGCAAGTAAAAGTATACCTTCTAACAGTAAGGGTCTGAATTTTTTTTGGCAGAATAAATTATTCTACGGATAAAATACTGCTTATTTTTTCATTTATTTGCTAACAGGAGAAAAGAAGACAAACAGACTGAGCTTCGCGTGTGGCCTGTTTGGCAACTTCATTACCTAGTCGAATCTGGTGTAAGTATTACACTTGCGAGAATACAGTCTTGGCAATAAATTATTGCTTGTGCATTGAAATAGTAATAGTTGATTTGTTCCAATAATATAAAAATAGTTTCGTTTCTTGATAAAACAAAGGAGGAAATAGTTCTAAGCACTTCCTATAAGACATTGCATTGAAAATTCCACATGAATCACAAAAACCCGCACAAACATTATGAGTTATAAAAAAACTTTATGGTGTAGTGAGTCAATTTGATTGCGTGTTTCAACTGAATACTTATTTTTATTTGAAATAAGTTGAGACTGTTCTGTGGTAAAATCTCCTAAACCATCAAAGAACGAAGTGTATACCGTTTGTACCCCATTTGTGAAAGAAAGCATATAGATTGTAGGTATTTTTTAAATATCCCTGAATTGATGTGTTGAACACGATAGCGTACGATTCTATTCTTAATTATGTATGTGGAACTTTCGATGTTGATGCCGGCAACCCATAATTGCAACATGCTGGAAACGTTTTATTGAACGATTTCTTTTTATATAAGCCGTGTTTTATTGGGAATTTTAGATATTCATCTTCACTAACGAGTCTCAATAAAACGCTGTATGTACTCAATAATGCAGCTTTATTCCATAAACTCCATTTTCCATACCAGCCATCCCTGTTGTTCACTTCTGAGCACTGACTTATTTTTGTTCATTAATCGTTGTTGACTAATCGTTGTTGTTTTCCCATGTGCGATGTTTTGCAAACGTGAGTATAGATTCCCACTAAAACACGGATTTTAAAATTTGATATGAACACTTTTCTGCACTGAATTTTTTGGTTAAGCATAAGACTATTTCTCAACTCAATTGTACGTTTTCGTTACTCAAACAAATGAAGAATTTCTCCACCACATTTTGTGGAGGCAATATCGCCTATAGTCAATGAAATCATAAAACTTCGATTGATTAATTTTCTATTAGTTTTCCTACCAGACAAACATATCTATAACTACATAGAAAAACAATCATTACGTTTTTCTTTCTTCTCATACGAATAAATAGCTTCACGGCAAAACAAAAACCATTAGCATGCGATTTATTACTCTTGTACATTGGAAGAGTGCATTGTCATAATGGAACTATACACACTATGAAAAAATTGCTGAATGAAATTACTGAAAAATCAATAAACCAATACGTGTTCTTTATGAAGACATTCTTAAGTGTATCAAAACAAAACTGTACGTTTAGTATTTGAAAATAAAATATGAAAGGAAAGCGAAATCGTGAGGAATTGAATTGAAAAACGTGATCCGGACAAAGTCTTGTGCTAGAAAATTTGTTTCGTGAGTTGTTGTTAGAACATTTTGAAAGGGAAATTGTGCAACTTATAAATGAGCGCAGATACGTATGTACAAACATAAATAAAATCCAACGTACAATTAACTCCATACATATATGAATTAATCATAAAATGGGGTCTGCATCTCTAGTTGCGCATTAATTGAATTAAAATATACGAGAAAATCTAAACTTATCCAATTATGTTGGCTTTTAATTCTTTGAGCAGTAACAGGAAGTGTTCATAATTTGATAAGAAAAATCAAATTGCACGGTTGCCACTCGCGCCACTCATTGAATTAACTATATTTAATAGTAGAAAATAGTCTTTGAGCTCCCGCAGATTGCAGAATTTTAGTTGACGAAAAGCTTTATCGGGATGGGGTGTGCAAGCGCGCACTCTGAACCAACTAAATGTTGATAGTGAGTGCGCAGTTCCAAGGTAAACGGGAATCCCATCAAAATTATTTATCGGCCGATACCCGATGCGCGTTACCATACATCTCTGTACTGATTAAGAGCCCGAACCAACTGTCAGCCAAATAAAAGCTAACAGCCTGCTGCCTGCCTACATTCAAGTTGCCTTTAAAAAAAATGGGAAATTAAGCCCGTTCGGACACCTAAATAAAACAAGGATAGTTTCCGAGGAGTTTTGTTCAATAAAATAAGAAACTTTTTTTTCGAGTCCCAGAAACGCAAAATGGTATTTCCGTGTATATCGACTTTTGCGAGGAATGGAAAAATCTTCTGAGAATAATTACACTGCTATGAAAAGCTCTTTCAAACTTAACCGTTATCAGAATCACCGTGAAATTGTAGATCCCCATAATGCGTTACGCCCCCACGCTCCCCGAGCTTGCTTGCGCCATCCTATTTTGAATACCTAAATCGTTTTGTTACAGTTTTTAAAAATCCTTTTAGAATTCCCTTTGAAACGAAATGGCAACCATGTCAGTGGGGGTATGAGTTTTTCAAAATGAACCAGCCCTTCATTTAATGCTATAGTAATCATATTCAAACACACTAACATTATGCGCCCTTATCATGCGTCGTCATATTTGCATAAAAGACTACATCTACTAGGGGTTCATGGAAACAGGAGGGTTCACGTCCTCTGAAAAACCACAACTTTAATCAATGCTTAGGGGGAGATAGATTTTTAATGCTTACTGCATGTGCTTTATGCAAATGGCAGATAAGGACAAATAAATGCATAACTCTCAACTTAGTTTGCTTTTAACAAAACCGGTTTAGCCTCGATTCAATTGATTTTGCTACTTCCCGCCCGTAGACCCCACACTGCGACGATAGTAGGTACAGAAAACATAATATATAAATATTCTTTAGTATTTTCAACGTAGCAGCAACAGCACTAGCGTCTGTGTGTCTCCCTGGACGCCAAAGACAAGTTGAATTCGAATGATTCATGCATTACTGAATGCCAGCCAACATTGCACTGATGCAACTGGATATGAATATTTGTGGAACTGAGGCACTTGCAAGTTTTGTCCCGGTTATGCTATTGTTAGCGCACTCGAGCGCACTGGGGGAGGTGAATGTCTCCTATGTAATTGCCGGAGGGTATTCTGACTCGAGGACAGAGTAGTGATTCATTTGTTGTTGTTTGTTTTTGATTCGATTTGATAAGTATGTGGACAAAAAATTGTCTTTCCCACTTTAAAGCTGTGTCAGCTGTTTGGTTTTGGTTTTGTTTTAGGACGTTCATTGACATCATTCATTCAATTTATTTAAATAACGGACACATTGTCGAGATTCACAAAGGAAATGATTTGTTTGCTTAAAGATTTCATAAAAATTACAGAGGTTTTTAGTAAGACCTTTCCAAACGACGAGTCATTATTTGTGTAAATTATGACAATCAACAGAATGATAAGGGGAAACAACAACTGCTGACTTGCTCTGCAAATAATTTTGAATGAAGCCTAAATTTGATTGTTCTGCTCCATTTTGAGGTTGTCTTTTTGCTTTGAGATGTTCTCAATTTAGATAAGAAAAACTATTTTCTAGAAGCAAAAAACGCCTAATTTGCAGTTTGATACATCAAAGCAAATTGTTGTTAATCGGATGATAAACAATAAACATAAACAAAAATTTATTTTTGATATCTATGAAGTAAAACCATTGACACAATTGAAGTGTCTATCTGTGATTTCAAAATAACACTTAACTTAAAATTTCTATTTACGCGTTGGTTAGTAGCAAATAACGGTTTTTATAATTTTTGTCTGATGTATGTCATATCATTTTGCATATCTATCAGGCCTAAGTGCCAAGTTTGATTGTGAAGTAAAGTGAGCACGGATCTGCTAGTTTTAAATAAAGCTCTCGAATGTACTATTTTTACAATTGCCAATAAGGCTGATGCAAAGTTAAACGAAGAGTGTTTTTCAATAGTTTTGTTACAACAGACTAATTGCATTTTCTTTTGATGTTTTGGGGGAGCCAAACGAACATTAGAATCAATTATTTTATTCTTTGATGGTTAAAAACTCGTTGCGATTGTTGAAGTTGTCCTCAGTGTGCGAACTCACCATAACAAAGTTAGATGGAGGGCGCGACAAGCTCAGACAGCCTAGTGCATTTCTTTCAACAATAACTTGTGGGTAATGGAAGGGACCTACAAGAAATTTGTTTCTGATTTTGAAAACACAATGTTAAGTAGATTCTTAAAAATATTGGCAGGAATATTTCAGTCCAATCATAGGCACATAAGGAAAAAGATACAAATATTCCTCTTCCGGATTGCCAAACGAAAATGGCATTATGAAACTCATAACTTGCCGTCTGTCAAATTCCATGCCGTTCTTCTACAAAAAATTAAGGTTCAAAGTTCTAACTTACACGCTATCCAAGACTATTATACACTTTCATTAACATTGATAAAATAAACGTAAGAAAACAATTATTATCTACTAAATTCAATTAAACTCATCAAATCCCGAATATAGATTGAATAATAAATTTTCACCAATTACATACCAGCGAATTAATTTACGATATACGTTCCAGACGGGCAAGTGCCACGCATAATAAACTAGCACTATTTCCGCATCAACTACCTATCATACTTTCGAAAAACACGCCAACGCCAACCGATTGTGACAGTGGAAGCCCAAGTACATCACGAAATGGCAATTTGTCCCCACTTCACCTGTCAATTAATTTAGTGTTTCCTAACCAAAAAAATATCAACTACTCATACAAATCTGATATGGTTGGTTCATAACGGTTTGTTCATTACAAAGCGCAAGTATCAAAAACTGACAAAATGTATTAGTAAAAAAATCACCATAGTTCGAGCGGCCCCTTAATTGAGGAAATATCAAATTATATTATGTGTTCCCCAACTGGTTGTCTGTTTGCGTGATGCGTTTGTAGACAAATAGTCAGGCACACGGGAAATGATGTATATGAACGTCAATTGTTTCCAAATTAGTAGGTTTGCTTTGTAGGTACTGCGGGCAATAAATACAGTTGCATTGGAGAACAAAGCACAACATACAAAAGAAGGACATGCACGCAATTTAAGTGCACTCGAAGTGAAATGAATTAAATTTTACAAAAAAAAGGGGAGATCTTCGACAAAAGAATATGCAAGCAGACACAAAAGGACTCGATTCTCGACCCCTGCTTGCCTCTTGGCATGAGCTCAAATTGAATAGATTCTTCTTACATTACATACCAACCAGACACAAAGCGCCTTTGTTTTCGCTTTGTCACCGACAGTCCATTATTAAAAATACTTGTTCCGTTTATTAAATTTGCAACATGTTATATTCACCCTCCACTCATCACTCTTTTCTCAGCAACCCTTAGGAGACATAAATTATTTATGCCAACATCCTTATAGGTCTGTTGTAACAGAAGTAATGTTAGTTGCACGACCACAATCGTCATAAACTATTCTCAAAACTTTCCTTCTGTATGTTCTATGTTGACCCAGATAGAAGTATACTGCAGCCAAATGACAACTACTCGAATTATTGATAGCTACAAGCTTGTGTAGTTTTATTTTTTTCTTCAGCTCTTTGATATGTAGTCCTTCCTTGAACACGTGCCTTAAGTTCTGACACTTCTTGCACTGAATCCCATCCGGGAAGGGAGAATTTTTGTGCATTTTTTCTATTTGCATTTTTCATATTGTGTCTTTGTGTATCTCGGCCAGCTTTAAGCTGTTGGATGTTGTTGACACTATTTTACGAAGAGTAATAATTTTTCTACATCAACTTACAGATGTGGCCTGGTAAATTCCCAAACAAGGTCTTTTGTTATATGTACGTAAAAGGAATTATGTTAAAGGGCACTTTTGATATGAGTATCTAATTTGCTGTAGTGTGTGTACTTGGCTGGTATCCAAGTGGAGAGGTGGCATTATTGATTTTATGAATCAGCGATAGAGGCTAACAATGAAATTATTTGATATGTAGTCTTGTATGTTGTATCTTACCCATTTAGGGTTTAGGCTATTGTTATTAATGATCTAAAGAGTTTTCTTGTCTTTTCTTCTCGTCTATACAAAACCATTATTTCTTGAGTCAAATTCGAAGTCCTAGTTTTATAAGGTTCGTAGCTACATTTTCAGAGTGTACAGCCTTTTTGTAAGGAAAAATATTTTTTTGTGGTTTGTCCGATGACTGCAGAATAAATTATTATTAATGTTCAATAGCGATGTACTTTACTTTTTTTGGCTGGTCAAAGGAGCTCCTGTGATTTTAAACATAAACATGTTTGATTTGGGCATATTTACATATTGTCATTTAATCTCCCACCAAAATAAAATTGACATCATTGGTTTTAGTAGGTATTTGTCGAAATGCAATGAAAACTTAAAATAAAAATAGCAAAAATGTGTGTGACTAAATATTTCAATGCCGCTCACTGTGTGGCCTCAAAATTTTCCATAAATTTCTATTTGAGAACAACATTTTTAGTTTCACACTTATGTCAGATTTTTAGACCCATGCATCGAAATAAAAACTCTACATTTCTTAACCTGTGTCAAAAATAGATTTGAAATTGTACAGAAACTCCGCCACCTGAAAGCATGCTCTTTATACACCACATATTACATTTTATATACATATATCCATCATGTCATGGAACTTTTCTTAAACATACAAAGCCATAGAACTGACAAATTGAATGCATGCTTGTTGGGCCTCTTGACGAGTTGTCGTCAAATATTTATTTATGAATAAAGGAACCCTGGCTGCTGTTGCTTTTCCTCATCCATTCGTTTGGTTAAAGTGTTGAAGATGCGATAAAATCTTGAATCATTGTTTACCAAAGAGACAGATGAGCACTATATTACGAGTAACTGGTGGAAAGTGGAAGACACATCTTTTCTCTCCATAAGATGTCTGAAGGGAATTGTGTGACAATTTGCGGTAATTGCATTGAGAGTTGAAAGTGACTGCTTCTCTATTACTTGTTAAAGGCAATGTGTCATTTATGTTGGTATCAGGGTGTGGAACTTTAAAATGTTTGAACAAGAGATTAAGCCGTTGAATAAATCTTGATTGTGGGCATAATAAGAAGAATGAATAAATCGGAAACATTTTGCTAATTGAAGTGCATACTTGCACGAACTACTTAAGTGGCATTGTAAACAAGACAAAGTGTTGTCAATTTATTGTTCTTCATTTCTAGATAAAACCAGAGTTCAAAAGTTGTCAGTTGTTTTTAGTGACGCATAACAGCTGTGAAAACTTAGGTCACCAGCTTTTTTGGTTTTCGTTGAACCAGGGTTGACCTAGGTTTTCTTGATAGCCGAAATTTGTGTATAAGTGAACTACCATTTCGATAGAGCGTTTGCTTATATCGGTACCAGATGAACTATTCGGTCGAGTTTAGGGCAATCCAGGATTCAAAAAACAGACAATTTGACTTTGGTTTTCAAAAATACTTTGGGAAAATTTCAGGGCAAATGAGAGTTAGAAAATCAACCTTTTAAACTACATACTTTCATCTAAGAAATAGGGAAACAATGTTTGACACAAAAAGTGTCTCCGTTTAAAAATTGGAAAAATTAAGATAAAAGCAAATGCTACTGTTAAAAAAAATGTACATTTTTTATTTTGCTAACTAGACCCAGGACTTCTTTACTTAGGTTAACATTACAGTTCGGATTGAACCTGGGCCTCAGCCAAAATCTTTCCCCAACAGTTTCGATTTCCGACAGAAGCTCTCTCCAATTTTGCATTTTAAGTCGGTTGATTTCTTCTTCCATTTGATTGCGCCATCACCTAAGACGAGGTCTTCCCATTCCGCAATATCCCTGCAATGTGCTTTCGATCCATTCTAGCCGAAGCGTTGATCTTATCCGCTCTGCATGTCCCAGGCATCGTAGTGTCGATGCGTACTCTAACTATGCCATGTCGTGCTACAGGTCATACAAAGCCCGTATTACGAATTACGAGACAATAGGTAAAAACCCAAAACAACGACAACCACGACATATACCAATTATGAATAACGAGAATGCATCCATGAAAATGTCAGTCAATTGCCATTTCGTTGTCGACCCAGACCGGGTCGAGTTAGTTAAAATATCACCAAATCAAAAATCAATAAAAGAAATTTTTGTTGGATGTCAAAAGCTTGAAGCAGATACAAATACATTTATTGACATACTATTCAATTCACTTACTCCATTTTTGAGCGATCACACAAAAGCTTTTTTAAAATTATAAAGTGAGCTCACGTATTTTTTAACTTTTTATCAACCAGGCGACATTGAAAACATAAACAAGGTGGGGCAAAGAGGATGATACTTCTCATTGCTATTTCTTCTGATCTCGTGTTTTAGAATTCAATTCACAGTATCCTTAAGTATGTGATCTACATACACTGCCGCTCATCTGAATAGGTTCACTGTTTATCGTACCTTACTGTAAAACTCTTTACATACATATGGCAATGACAGGTCTGTGCTATGTATGTAATGAAATAGCATTATTATGCGCTTACTTTGGGAAAAAAAAATTCTCTTAATACTTACCGTTGCTCTCACACGCCTACTAAACTTAATTTATTAAAAAAAAGCAAGTGTTTTTTGGCTCATCTGAATAGGTTCAATAGCAAAAAGTGGAAGAAAACAAGAAAATTACATAACTGTAATTAGATATTTTATTTTCCACGACACAGTAATTTATGTTAATAGTGGGTATTGCCACCTTTCTTCGAAATTGACTCGAAAATCCGATTTGGAATGGAGTCATAGAGCTTCTTTAGATAGGTTAGCGAAATCTCCGACCACGATTCCGTGATTCCCTTGATTAAGGACTCCTTGTCTTCATACTGTCTCCCCGACTCATATACCTTACGCGAAAGAAGTCCCCAAGCGTTCTCAATGATGTTAAGGTCAGGTGAGTAAGGAGGCCATACCAACACGTCTACATTTTGGCTCTGAATCCATTGCTTTACAGACCTCGCTGTATGGATTGGTGCATTGTCATGCTGGAATGACCACGGTATTGGTCCAAAAAGGTTAAAAATTTGCGGGAAGGCCTTTTCCAGCACACCTTTGTATACATTTGCGTTCATTCGCGATGTAAGGAATTGAAGCTCAAAAGTTCCATAGTATGAAATCGCTCCCCACACCATGACACTGCTTTCACAACTATGCAAACGGCTTAAATAATGCTCTTCTTTACGAAGGTCATGAAAATAGTAATTGTAGCCATCTGGACCCTCCAAGTTGAATTTTTTTTTCATCTGAAAATATAACTCGCCTCCACTCCGATTTCCACGACATGTATTTTTTACAAAACTGGAGACGATTTTCCTTTCGCTTTTCATTCAGAGGCGGTTTTTTTTGGATCTTTAATCTTTTTAAATGTTTAGCACTCTTAATTATTCGTTTCACTGTAGCCACACTACACTTAACACCACTTTTGACTCTAATTTTTGACGCGGAATCATGCGGATTGGAAGCAGCTCTGATGATTGCACGCCTATCGACCATTGATGTGGCCTTATAAGTTCCACCTTTCATGTTTTTTCCGTAGTTTTTAATGTTCCGCAAATAATGGCCCACTAAATTTTGGCTTCTTTCAATTTTTTCCGCGATTTCTCTTTGACTTAGTCCTAATTCGCGAAATGCTTTTATTTTGCCCTTTTCTTCCTCGGTTAAGGGTTTTCCGCGGCCCATTTTTCTAACTTACGGTTTTAAAAAGTTCGATTTACTAAAAAAAACTTAGCCTTAGCTACAAGACCCACGCACATCAATTGAAATTAATTTTTTTGCTGTCGAACCTATTCAGATGAGCCAAAAAACCCTTGATTTTTTTTTAATAAATTAAGTTTAGTAGGCGTGTGAGAGCAACGGTAAGTATTAAGAGAATTTTTTTTTCCCAAAGTAAGCGCATAATAATGCTCTTTCATTACATACATAGCACAGACCTGTCATTGCCATATGTATGTAAAGAGTTTTACAGTAAGGTACGATAAACAGTGAACCTATTCAGATGAGCGGCAGTGTATGTTTATTATACTCGTAGTTAGGTATGCCCAGAGTAAATAATCTGTAATCTACACACACTTTCTGAAAGCTTTAACAACCCAGGAATGTAGGTCTTGTATGAGTTCTGTGAGAACTGAGTAGATGTGTTCATATAGTTCTCTCAACATCGACATTTATCTTTTGATTTTGACGTACAAATTTTGTTGTTTAATTGATTTTTGTTTTTGTTAGTTACTCAATTTTTCTCGTAGACGTTTCTTTAGTGCACTTATTTAGATTTTAACTAACTATGCGTTTCATCCCACAAACTATCGATTGGTTTCATTTCCGCCAATTGTGGAGGTGTTTAGATAACCTAAGGACAGTTACAGACTAGCCATTCTCTAACAACATACGCCCTTTGCTCTAAATCGTTGTCCTGGCAAAAATTTAAACTCCTGGAAATATTTATTCGCTCAGCACTTTGTCTTAAATTTTCTTTTAGAACCTTCAAATAGTATTCCTTATTCATTAAACCGTCTATAAACACTAAATTTCACATACATCTTACGTTGCATATCGCATACCTTTTGAGCAGTAAAGTGATAAGACATTATTTTTTATGAAAAACTTGGAGAATAACATACTTATTTATAAAATAATCAGATGATAAATCCAAGGCTAACTTTTGTTACGTAAAATACTCAAAAAGGATATTTAATGATAAAAACCGAATATTAATGGCACTCACTGTAAATTGCAGTTATTTGCTATAATAAATTTGTAGTTTGAGTTTCTAAAGTATTGTGCGTTTTCTTATTTGTTTGAATTTGATTTCGGCTGCTTGAAAAAATCAATGATCTTGTCATTTTTCTCAACGGCACAAGATGGCTTCAAACTAATTTCCAAAGGTAGCGTGTTGTACAGTAAAGCGTCGAAGATTTCAGATGTTGCAGATCCGCGTATGAGGATTAAGAAGGTATTCCTTCTGTTTATACGACATTAGACTTTTCTTAAGAAATATCGGATGTAGTGCAGAGTTTTAAATGTATAAAAAATACAACGTTGACAGTAGAATATTCGGCGATAGAAGTAAAAGACTCCTACGCTTCTTAAACAAGTAACATAAAAACAAGACAATCCCGGTAATATTCTTTATTTGGAAATTCTACTGTACATGGAATAGCCTTCCAACTCTTGTTGGAATATTTATCCTGATTTTTTTTTAACCAGTTCATTTAATCGTAAAGGTAGCAGCAGTAGATACTCGTTAGGCATTATGACAAGAAAACTCTGTTAATGTCGTAAGTTAACATTTTTACTTTTCATCGCCAATTTTTTCTACAAACTAACCTTTGATTGATAAAGTTCACTTAAACGTGAACCATCCATAACTCACTTCAATTGAACCCCACAAAAAGCCGACGATTGGTTATGTGCTCATAAAAAACAACAACAAAAACACCGCTCCGATCGAGCCCAACTATAAAAAACGAGAGGAACAGTGCAACATGTTAAGGCTCCGTAAATGCACATCTTGTTGGCCTCTTACAAACTGCATAAATTGAATCTCATGATAACATGATTATTTAAGACGGAGGAGGGAGCATAGGTACCTGTGCTGTACGTAAGTCTACACAGTAGTCTCGGACAAACAAAGAGCTGCAGTATAAAAGACCGCACTACTGGTCTTTAGAGTTGATTCGTTGGGACTTGAGACTGAGTGCGTTGTTGGGTTGTTGCATCAATTCATAGTGCAGCATGATGCTGTTTTTGCCTTATACAGGTGAATGACTTTAGCATGATTGATTGAAATTCATATTGAAGGTGGTTGTGCAGTGCAATTGCTTTATGAATAGAAGTGCAACGATGGTAATAAGAAATGACGAAATCTTGTGTTCACTCTCATGTCTATTAAAAAATTCCAGCAATGGCTTTTGAGGTAAATTTTTTTGGTTGCAAAACTTTTGGTTTCTCTTTGATTTCTTAAGCAGTTGCTTTTGATTTGATCTCTCGCCTTAAAAGATAGGATTGTTTAGATTTGAATCGACCTAGTTTAAGAGGAAATGTGTTGAAAACATGTTGATCGAAAATGTTTCGTTGCATTTTTATTGCAATCGAACTGTTACGTTGAATTCTTGGGCATATATTGGTTTTGTGTTAAGCACACATCGGTAGGGAGAAGGACATGGGAATATGTACCAATGCGTTTGTCAATCTTTACTTTACTTTCTGTCTCAATTTTTGCCAAAGTCACCGATTATTTTCTTGAATTCTTAAATTCAATCCAGAATCGTGGGTCAAGTTTTGGTTTTAAAGAAAGAATGAAACATCATCATTAGTTTCATTGCATTTGTACCCAACTTCAAGCTTAAAAAATGCTTCGAGTGGTAGTGATTCTAAACTTGTCTAAAGCCTCATTTGTACCAACCAACTTGAGTCAGATAATTCTACGAACTTCTCCCAAAACCAGTTTATTAAGTTCCCTGTGTATTTCCGATAGCGCAATGACCTTCGCCGAGTTTGTCTTTTCCCCAAAACCATATTCCATCCAAACCAATACGAACCCAACATCAAATAATGTATACAATAAATCACTTTCTTGTTTTCCATCAAAAAGAAATTGAAAGCCTAAAACATTTTCAATTTACGAAGACCATTTCAGGAAATCATTGTTTTTCCATTGGCCATAATGTCACATCAGTTGGAGTATTCCCAAGCTTATGGTGCGATGATAGCTATCGCTACCCACTATACCTCATCCGGTTCTACAATGTACCGCATAACCTAATGTAATAAACAATTTCAGGTTTCTTTGTTTGCGCGTGCTCTGCGTCTAAGAGACTTGTTTTTGTTTTTTGTTGTTGTTAGGAGCAGGCAGACTCACCTACAGAATCAGGTATAACTAGATTCGTAGACGCTTGACCATGGCAACGAAACAGCCTCCCCAGCCACCACATCGGTGGTCATCGTCATTGGTAGCTCGGCGGCGTGGCGGGAAAACTAACTACATATAATGCTGCCAGGAGTTTTAAGCCACTGGAGGATTCTTCGCTCTTGATTGCATCGTCTTCGGTTTTAATTTAAAACTTCCCGTAAATAACATTCGCTTTCATTGCAAAAAAAAAAAAAAAAAAACGGCTCTAACGAAAGGAGAGATGCAGATGCATGACAGCGTCTCACATAACTTAGTCATAGTGTCGGCCAAGTTGAGCTCAGGCTTGTATCAGTGAAAGTAATACCAATCCCAACTTGCTTGGCAATGTCTGTATGAGTTCGAATTGTGGTATTCGCGAAGTTGCATTTTTGCATGAGATGACATCAGGTGGGTTGAAAACTTGTTTTTTCGTTTGAAATTGAAAACAAAATTTCAAGTAAGAATTTCGAAGGCGGAATGCCATTTGCAGTTGAGTTTTTAAATGTTATCGGGTTTTTAGTGTTGGTTCTACTTTTGAAGCTTACTCGCACTATTGGGTACAATTTTTGGTCCCCAAAATAGTTTGAAAACTTATAATATTAACAAAAAATTTCTAGCACTAATTTCAGTTTTCAAAAACAGAGAAGTCTTAAGATATTTAAAGTGTCCTACGATTTCTCCGAAATAGCCTTTCGAATGACGTAACTTGCTTACAAAATTCATGTAGATATAACCTAAATTAGCATTGAAATGTTTTCTATATTTGCAATTTTGATTTCGAGGACCACTCTAAAAAGTTGTGAACGATTTAAGTGTTAACCATTTTACCTAAAAAAATCACGTTCATAAATTAGCTATGATCACCTAATTAGATCTCTTGCGGAGCATGTGAATGGCAAGTTTAATATTTGCATGTTTAAGGGGGTAGATCCACGTTCTGGCAATAAACTTCAATGACCTGCTTGTGACTGCATATTTAATATTACATGCATGTCTGCCTCACATAATATTGATTTTTGTTTTAGTTAAATGTGGACATAAGAAGAAGAAATGTTATGGCTGTACCTATACGCGAAACTTTAAATAACAAATCAACAACACAAACATTAAGTCAATTTGACTGCAGTTCAGTAGACAATGGGGGCGCACCTGTTGCACATTACTTAGCCACTTATAGAAAGGATTACACGTATCGAATTACCAGTGAAGGTGATGGGTCAATAGCTTGGGTTTCTGGGAGGGTGTATCTGTGAGTATTCAACAATGTAATGCAACCGATTCTAAAGTCGATTAGTCATTTGTTTTACTCATTAGGTGGGTATAACCTGTTTAGCTTGCTTGCTCACTTTTATTTCTGCGTAATTAGTGATACCTTTCAATTGATTAACATTCTTACAAGCAGTTTAATTGAGTGTGAAAACGAAGGTTAGGTAGGCTTTTGATTTTAACATGTTTATATCCACATATGTGGATCAAGATCATGAAAATGCCTACCATCGTAACAGAGACTTAATACATTTTTTAACAGCAGATGATGTTGTTAATGATTGATGGATTATGAACTATTGTAAGTTCCTCCCTGTATAGTTCCAATAGAACTAACTGTTTTTGTGTAAAAGCAGGGTGGATTTTGCAAGCACTTTACGTTAAATCTGCAATGCGTACACTTAACGTTTCAAGGATACAATGTTGCTTTCCATTTGTTTCTCTCGGGAAGCACTAATTTAATAAAAGATGCCATCCTTAATGACTAATATTTGAAACAATATTTGTTCAACTCATTCTAAGATTTTGACTTTCTTCTTTTTCGTTTTTTGTGAAACGTGATCTCGATATATATATGTATATCACAGCTCTCCCACTTATCTGTTAAACTATAGTGGCCCGCCTCGTTGAGACTTCGACTTCAAATTATGTAATCACCATTTCTTTAAAATCAAAGCAATGGCAATATTTGGAATAGGGTTGGGGTGGAAATCCCGAATTGCCAAATTTAGCGTGAAAATCCCGAATTGCAAAATCCCGAACTCCAAAATCTCGCATTTCAAAATTCTGAATTGGATTTTGTGTTTTCGCATTCGAGATTTTGCATTTGGGGATTATAGTACGTTCCCTTTGCAATCTTCTTTGAATTCTCTTGCGCTGGGCGTAAAGATCAATTTCGCATACTTGGTCGCTGTAAAGTGACAAATAAGCGCTTTTTTTAATATTATTTTATGTCGAAATCACAAAGTGAAGTTACTATTTTAGTTAAATTCAAAATATGAATTTCAGAGACCGTGTTCACTTAAGATTGCATTCTTTTACAAGCCCGTTGCCCGTGTCACCTGGTCTTCCAATTCTCTTTTCTCCTTCCTGCATTGAAGCTGTGCATTAATTATGTTAAGATTTCGACTAAATTTGTTCCCGTCGCAAAATTTTGTCACAAGCGTGGTGAAAAAGGGAGGATAAAATATATCCTGCTGTGGATCAGGGACAGACTTAAATTTTACCAAGTGACTAAATTTTGACGTCCATCTTTGCTTGTGGAGATAGTATGAACATTTATAAAACTGGACATGGCACGTCTGTTGTTTAATGCAACGATGCGTCTGTCCTATAGTTGTTGCCATTAATTTAAAAATTCTATCCCCCTTCACTGAGTAAAATTTGGTTACTGAAATCATTCTTCCATGCATCCTTCAAATTGGTTTGTTAAAGAAAATCTAAAATTTTATAGGGATTTCAAATGTGTACTCTGAACTCTTCAACTCGAGAGTAATTATACCCTTCACTTCTTATTACGACAGCCTAACCAAATGGCATCACAATCACAGCCACACAATCTTTGCCTCCATAAGAACTATGTAATCACATTTGATTGCAGCGCATTCAGAATTTCAAATGAGTCCAACCCCAAATGAGGTGCGCAAACTACATGCCGCAACTCCAAATTCGTTGCTGCAAAGTTTGCTGTTTTCATATAATAAAAATTTCTCAAGTTGTGCCGCACTGCAGTGACCCCTTTCGAGTGTTTTTGTTTTTTGTATTGTGAAAGTCGCAGACCTTCTCACTTCGATGGATGAATTTTAAATGAAGCCAATTGTTGATATTTTTTTTCTAAATTTGTATTCTTGTCTTTAATTTCAGATATGATAGTGGTCACGATGGCTACCTTGACTTGACCGAGCTTAAAGTGATGATGGAAAAACTGGGAGCTCCCCAAACTCACTTGGGACTGAAAGGAATGATCTCCGAAGTCGACGAGGATCACGATGGAAAGATCTCATTTCGAGAATTCTTATTAATTTATCGCAAAGCCCAAGCTGGTGAGTTGGACACTGATTCTGGTCTAAATCAGCTGGCTCGTTTGACCGAAATCAACGTGGAAGAGGTCGGCGTTTGTGGTGCGAAAAATTTCTTTGAAGCCAAAATCGAACAACAGTTGAGAACGAATAAATTCCATGATGAAATTCGACAAGAGCAAGAGGAGCGAAGAATGGAAGAAGAACAGAAAGGTATGCGGCGAGCACAATTCCAACAAAGGGCCGCTATATTCCAACAGAACTAAGTTCAACAAAAAGCATCACAAAATAGATCGCACTAAAGTAGTACAGTGGGGTCGTATAACTCATTTTTAAGATTTTAATTATAAAACAAATAAAATAATGACTGTAAACATGTATCGTAGATTTTTAAGAGCCTAAAGAAAGTGAAGCTGCAATAATCGCATTTGTTTTTTTCATGTTTTGATTTGTATTATTATTTCTGTATGTTAAAAAATAACTATTGTGTTTTGTATTCAAATTTTCTGTTTTCTGTTTTCAGTGCTGTTTAAGTGCCATTGTTTAGTTATAATCATTTATTTCAAATCAAATTTTGACTTCAAAACTACTTTTATAAACAATTTTGAACGCATTCTTCTTACATCATACATATTTAAGAAAAAGCACTTTTTCTAGACTTGAATCGCCACCTTTAAGATTATAAATAATTTTTGTTGTATTTCTAATTTGGTTTTGTATGTATATATATAGTTGACTTTAAATTTAATATATTATTCAAGTAAATAAAGCAACGCATTGTATATAAAATGAAGTTCTGAGTTCTTTTATTTGTGATCAACGAGCTCAAAGTTTGAAAAGTCCAGAAAAAGAAACAAGAAAAATTACTATTTAGAAGCAAAATTCTCGTTTAGCACCAGGCGCACAGAAATACATAGAAGGTGTATGAATCATAACCAAGCACTAAGCAGAAGAGAAGGCAATGCATATTCTGTGTGTGTTTGGTGACCAACGTGCTTACAGTTTGACAAGCACAGACGGAGAAACAAGAAAAATTGATATTTAAAAGTAAAATTCACGTTTAGCACCAGGCGCACAGAAATACATAGGAGGTGTATGAATCAGAACCAAGCACCAAGCAGAAGAGAAGGCAATGCTGTGTATTCTGTGTGTGTTTGGTGACCAACGTGCTTACAGTTTGACAAGCACAGACAGAGAAACAAGAAAATTTGATATTTAGAAGTAAAATTCACGTTTTGCACCAGGCGCACAGAAATATCAGACAGCAAGCTCTCCTTTTAAAATAAAATTCAAGTAAAGACAAGACTCCGCCTTTGATCAGATGAATTTGGCGCGCAAAGCGCTATGTGAGAAACTGGCCAATGGGAAATGGACACGAATAAGTGTGTCGTATGTGTGTGTAAAAAGTATTCAGGGCCGCAATTATCGCATATGCAAATGTGTAAATGTACAGAGCGCCAAGTTCTGAGGGCGCATTGGTGAGAGTAAGGAAAATCAATATTAACAATGAAGCCATCAGCATATTAATTTTGCTTTGTGCGAAAATTTGTTTTAACATAAAAAATATGTTCATGTAATTTCATTCATCACACCTGTGCTGAGTTATTATTTGCACATTAACTCGTACTTCCACTAAACCTATAAAGGGGGCGCTTCTGTAAATTTTACACAGGGCGCTAGTTTAGCTCGGGACGGCCTTGAACTTATAACATAATGGGCGTTGACATAGCAAACTTGTTCAACCACTTTCTTTGTTTCTGGTCTAAGTACCTTCTTTCTGTGATTTCTGTGCGCCTGGTGCTCAGCGAGAATTTTACTTCTAAATAACGAATTTTCTTGTTTTTTCTTGTTTGCTTGCCTTGCCTAACTCCAATTGACTATGAATATGAATAACACCTACACTACAATGGAAATAAATACTCTACTCTATGACCTATACAACACACCAATTAGCAGAATTCACACAGCCTTATTAACATTGCCTGCTGCTTGATTCTGATTTCTGATTCTTACCTACTACTAGGCTCTGTGCGCCTGGTGAATAAACGAAAATTTGTTCAGTATTCCTCGATTTGAAGTTAAATTATTTTGTTTGTCTTCTTTTAATGTGATGATGTTGAACAAACTTTTAATGTCTTTATTTTCCTGGGCTGATTTTAAAATAAAGGAATCTATTTGCTTTTTTTACCATTGATGAAATAATGTGTTTATTGCACAATATACACTGTCGTTTGTATTAATTTGAGTAAAATGATGCAGAATCGGGATGCAATGAAATTTTTTAATTTAATAAAAAGTAGGTTAAATATTTATTACAGTCGAATTGTCTCGATGTTTTCTTAAGTTTCTTTGTGTCTAGTGTCTTACAAGAAGGGTGCTTCTTAAAAAATTTAAGCTAACCTCCGTAAGACTCAGTCAGTTGGTTAAAAGTTGCTCATTTCTCATAACGTCAGTTTCCATTGGAGGCATTCTCAAACCACCATTAGTGCAAAAAGATCGCTTCTTGCCTTATCGAAAATATCGTCTACATGAATTTGGCCAAAGAAGTTACTTGAAATTATATTGTTATCAGTCTATTAGTTTTCAAACCCAAATACTTACAGAACATTTCATCCCTTTGCGGAGAAATTGTTTCTAGACTTTTTAGCTTGTTTGAATGTTTATTTTAACAATTTTCGGATCCTACAAAAACAAAACGATCAATTCGTTAATATTGAATGCCTACAACGAAGCATGTCTCCTTTTAGCGCGAACAGGCGTTTGCACACTATGCACTCGTGTGGCTTCAGTTTTAAGTGCTTTGCTTTGATGTGCTGCTGTAAGCCAGAATTGCGTTTAAATGACTTCTCGCATAATTCGCACTTGTGTTTGCGAATATCTGAGTGAGTTATACGATGTTGGAGCAGAAGTTTTAAATTCTTGAAAATCTTCGGGCACTCCTTGCAGAAGAATTTTTGGAAATGGCGATGGATGCGGACTTTGGCAAATTTAGTTATTGGTTTGCAGCATGTACTGCAAAATGCAAGTACTTCCCCTGCATTTGGTTTTAGTTGGCATTGATTTTCGATGTAGTGCAGCCGAAAGTGATCAATCGAATTGAACCTTTTATTGCAACCTAGACAGAGAAGATTGAATAGATTTAAACTCGACGGTTTAGTCTTCGCTTTGCTGATGCGCTCCGGTTTTTTGGAAGTATTTTTATTTTTATTGCGTTTCTTGGCTGCTTTTAACTTGCAGTCAGATTCGTGATTTCTAAAAATTCTCCAGTGACTGAAAGTCTTTTTAGAACAGAACCTACACTCGATGGTGTTCATAGATGATTTTGTGTTCTTCGTCAAGCATATGTAGTTTAGGTGGTTCCGAAGCGCTATTCTACTCATAAAGAATTTTTCACAAGTTGGACATTCTCGACCTTGGTTTTTTCGTCTCATGGCTTTGGGATGCATTTTGATTTTGTGTTTGAGCAAATCTCGAATGCGCAAAAAAATGATAGAACAATGTCCACATTGTATGGATTTTAATTGTGTTTCTGAATCAGTTGGTTCTGTTATGCTCTTTATTGGCAATGTAACCATGGGAACGTGGGTATTTGTAACGTGATGTTTGAGACCTTCAGCTGAGAAAAATTGCGACTGACACATGGAACATGGATGAAGGTGGAATGCAGAAGCCGTCTTAACAATGCTTTCATTTAACACAACAATGTTTGGTTTTTTTACACTCGTCTCTACTGTAGGCCGAGGCAGTAAATCACTAACGGATGTCACTACGAGCTTTCCCCTCGAAGAGGAGTTATCGTTGAAATTTAAATCACTCCTTAATATTGTCGGTTCGTTTGGATATTTAGGTTTAGCAGTGATTAAAGTATCTGGAGGAACGCTGCCAGCCAACATATCTTCTTTGTCTTCTGTCTTTTCAGTCTTATATACGTTTGGGAAATTAATGGATTCCTTGCACTCGACATAGTTGTGGTCATGAAGTACAGGTGCATATTCTATTTTCGAAGGGTAATGTGTCTTGGGTATGAAAAAGTCTGGGTTGACGATCTGATCAATTTCGCTACAATTTTCGTCATCAGGAATGTCAATAAATGGATCGTCAAGATTGATTATCTCCATGATATCACAGTTATTTATGATATCTTGCGTGTTTAACATAGGAAAGTCACAGAAGGAGAATTTCTGTTCGCAATCTTGATCTTCTTCCAATTCGTCGCTTAGAAAACTGTCGAAATGTTCAGCAACTTCTTGTTTAACATTCACCACTGGTTCTTGCTTTATTTTTAGTTGTCTTTCGGGTGGTTTGATGAACTTTTCACTTCGAATTGTATTTTGCAGGAGCTTCTGCGTCTCTAGAACTGTGTCTACGAACTCGGAAAAGTTATTGAGACTTTTCAAACAAGAAGAACACATATCTTTTGGAAGATTATCGTCAAGCTGAATATTAAGAGTTGGTAAACACTTTTGAATCATTCCGAAAATTTCAAAGTTTGTTGCAAAAGTTGCAACTGGACGACAGCAGATTCCACAAAGGCGGCAGCTACTTTCAGCAATCTAAACCAAAGAAATTTTACGTATGTTTATGATAAGTGCACGTATTTACTTACCTTCAAGTCTTCTTGTTGAGTATTATCAGTTGAAGGTCTTAAGTCTGTTAGATCATTCCATGAGGTTTTTATTGACGGTACGGCTGTCTTTTTCAGTTTTTTTCTGCAGTTGAAATTGATGAAGTCTTCGGGAGCAAAGTGTCGGCAACATATTGCACTCCATTTTGATGGCTTCCAACCAGGCTCCCGGTTGGCAAATTCAATCCATTTCTTCAGAAGATCTTTGCGATTGTGTGGGAATCTTTAGTAAATCTACAGGTAAAATTACGAGTTCTTATGTTCGTTTTATTACTGTGGGCTTACTTGTGAAATGAGATGTTTTCTGTTTTATATTTGCCTTGGCAATCGGGAACAACACAAAACGAAGGCATTTTAAAATAAAGGCTTATTTATTTGTAGAAATTAAAGAAAAACACAACACCGTGCACCCAAAACATTTTTTTTTTTTTCGCACAAATGTCAAATTTTATTCGGTGAGAGGCACTGCCAGATATCAAATTCCTTTGACGGCTGTTTTTATTAAAAAAAAAGTTATAACAACTGATTTATTTTTATAGGTATTTAGTTTGATGAATTTTCATTATTTTTGTCTTTTTTGTTTAGTTTACAGTGCACACCATAAACTGCTACCTGTGACTACAATCCAATCGCAATGAAACACTTGTAACTTTGTAAGAACCAGTTCCCCAGATCGCAGGATACGCAGGTTTGTGTAAGTCTTATCTGAGGAAATGCAAAAGTAAATCAAATCAATAATTTAGGACATGGTAACACTTTGCACATCCGCCTAACAGTATGCAATATTTTTGTGTTTTTAAACTGAATTATAGGTGTCCCTCAAATCGCATTGAAGTTGCGACAACTGTTTGCACAAGAACTGAGCTTGACATTTCACCATTGTATATATATATTATAAAGAACCAGTTCCCCAGATCGCAGGATACGCAGGTTGGTGTAAAAGTCTTATCTGTGGAAATGCAAAAGTATCAAAAAAAATTATGACATGGCAGCACTTTGTACATCCGCCTAACACTATGCAATATTTTTGTGTTTTTAAACTGAATTGTAGGTGTCCCTCAAATCGCATTGAAGTTACGACAACTGTTTGCACAAGAACTGAACTTGACATTTCACAATCAAAGTTAAATTTTGCGAAAAAAGTTTTCCAAAAAAATATCTACGCTATTTGGGTTTGGTGTTTATGTTTGTGGGTGGTGTGGTGAGTGTAATGACGAAAAGGTCAGTCAAGGTCCTTTGAAAAAAGAAAATAAGAAAACGAAAGTCCAACGACAAAATAAAAGATTTTTGAAGAGGAAACCCGTCCGTAGTCACCATGTCGGTATTAATAAACTCAAAACTACCTCTACTGTTCTCTAGATTAAATATTAACCTAGCAAGTACCAGCCGCCTACAATCGATGAACCATGCAAAAGTAGGAAAGTAAGTTGATCTTTGTTGTCATGTCAATAATTTCTTATTTTTTCAATAACCTTTTTTTGATTTAAAAGTGAGTATGATCTAGTAGTTGTGGGCGGAGGAATAGTTGGAGTAGCATCGGCACGTGAAATCTTACTGCGTCATCCCCATTTGAAAGTTGCTGTGCTAGAGAAAGAGGGAAAACTTGCATTCCATCAGAGCGGTCACAACAGTGGAGTAATTCATGCCGGTATTTATTACAAACCAGGCACTTTGAAGGCTAAACTCTGTGTGGAAGGACTCAAGCTGTCTTACAAGTACTTAGATGAAAAAAAAATTCCTTACAAAAAAGTTGGTAAGCTAATAGTAGCAACAGATAACTCAGAAATAGGCCGATTGCATGATTTGCATCAACGTGGAATACAAAATGAAGTTCCTGACCTGCAGTTGATTGATGGTGAACAGATTCAAGAAATTGAACCCTACTGCCAAGGAGTGAAGGCTCTTTGGTCGCCACAAACTGGAATCGTTGATTGGGCTATGGTGACAGAGTACTATGGCAACGATTTCAAACAAGCAGGTGGTAGAATTTTCCTGAACTTTAAAGTAACAAAGTTCAATGAAACTCCCACCAATGCTGAGTACCCGGTAACCATACAAGGAAGTATGGCACACCAGCAAATTAAAACTCGATATGTTCTCACCTGCGGTGGTTTGCAATCAGACATCCTGGCCGGTCTGACTGGTTGCTCGAGGGATCCAAGAATAGTGCCATTCCGCGGAGAGTATTTGTTGTTGGCTCCAGAAAAGTGTCACATGGTTAAAGGAAATATTTATCCTGTGCCGAATCCAAAACTGCCGTTCCTTGGGGTTCACTTTACCCCTCGAATGGACGGCAGCGTGTGGCTGGGACCAAACGCTGTGCTGGCCTTTAAACGCGAAGGATACAGGTGAATAAAGCTTATATAACAAAAAAGTGCTCAAACTTACTTTAATTTACTTTGTTTAGCTGGGGTGACATAAATCCTTTTGAACTGGCTGATGCACTCCGGTATCCAGGATTCATCAAAATGGCAATGAAGAACATCACTTTTGGGTTGTGTGAGATTTCAAAATCTGCATTCATTCCCCTGCAAGTCAAAGATCTACAAAAATACATCCCGAACATACTTGAATACGATATCTCCAGAGGACCGGCGGGCGTTCGGGCACAAGCACTGGACATTGACGGAAATTTGGTAGATGATTTTGTATTTGATAGAGGAACAGGTATCGGGGCTTTGGCTAAGAATGTGCTTCACTGTAGGAACGCTCCATCTCCCGGTGCTACTAGCTCGTTAGCTATTGCAAAAATGGTAGCCGATAAAATAGAAAAGGAATTCAATGTCCGAGCTTGAAACCAAAGAAATTGTTTCTAAGAAAACTGAGTTTTTTTTTTGTAAATGTAAAGTGTTGTTAATTTAGTTAAGCTGTTAACTAATAAATCTTTCGTTAATTTTGAATTTTAGAGTTCGTTTTTGCTTTCAAACCGCTGGTTGTTTGGATATTAATTATAACGATTTTTAAACGCAAAGCTGCTTGTTGTCTACTTTACGCCGCGCATTGCATTTTAACTGCACACTTTGTAGTTGAATCCGAGAACTTTCTTGTTCATCAAAGAACAGAGACGTTCATTTTCTTAACGGAGGAGCAAAATCGCATTCCGTTTTTCTTTGTTAAATACTCGTCATCTCAGCTATCAGAGGAAATCTGTGAGGGAACTTTCCTTTCGGATGAGATATTACACGTCTGCTACCACCTTCAATTTTTTTACAATGCTGGCAATGAAGACGCAAACTTAAAGAAGATTTAATAAAGCTTAACTGCAGGTTCCATCCTTCCCCAAACCAAAACCAATTTTGGAATTCAAGACGAATAATGATATTACACCATCTCTAACAGTGTTTTTAGTAGTCCCAAAAAATACCTTTATACCGTTTTTAATGCTCCCCAACTGTTTCTGTTTTCTGTTCAGCTGCTGACAGGTTTTTTGTACTTCAAACTTCCACCAAAACCACAATGAAATGCATTTTTAGAGCTTTTTTTTATTATTTTCATAAGATTCAGACTAAATAGATCGAAATTCGTTTCGAGTATCACTCAGCTACTCAAGTGATTGTAAAAGATATTCGCACTCTTATGCTAAATTAAGGCCTAAGCAATGTTGCGTATTTATTTAAAGACTTTCCATATTCAATTTCATCTAAGCTTGAGCTAGAAACATTTGTAAACTTAACCGTAAGAAAAAAGTGTTACTACGTCCTTTTTTTATAATAAATGCATAAATAACGTTTCTCTACATTGGCACAGCTTTAGTAGTAACCTACAAAAAATAAAATAAACAGCACTGCTGTTAAAATAAAACTACTTGGTATGTTAACTTGGGCTAATTAAGTTCTGTCAACGTCGGCTCATTCATTGACTATTTGATTTTCGATTTTGCTTATCTTCTCTTGGAGATTTTTACTTTCTGCTTCCATTAGCTTCAGATCGCTGAGAATGTTCTCCAAGTTCGATAGAATGTTCCTCGACTTCTCCTGTTCAATTTGGTCTTCAAGGTCGCGAACTTCACGCATCACAGATCCGGTTTCCTTAACATGGACAATCAAGTTAGAGCAGTGAGAGTGCAACGTGATTAACAACTTGTATGCTCTCTTCGAACTCTCACTATCTTTGGCGGTCGTGAATAATAGATCATCGGCCACAGTAAATTGACGATCCAATTGGCCAGTGATTGTGTTGATTTGCTTCTGCAATTGCCTTGTGTCTCGCAGAACCTTTTCAATGTCATCTTTCTGCTTTCGAATGTTGCCGATAATTTCAAGTATTCGAGTTGTGTAAGCCTTACGACTGGTAGTTCTGTTTTCTTTTTGAAGAACACTTACCAGTTGGGAGTGCAAATTGGTTTTTGCTTTTAGCTCGCTCTCTAATTTCGTGACTTTTTCTTGGATGGATTCCATCTTTTTCAATCCATCGTTAGCTTGGGCGGAATTGATGTTCTTTGTTTTGGTTTTTTCCCAAGCCTGTTCGAGCGGCTCTTTGTGTTGTACCCACTTTTCTTCCAGCTTCGTTTTGCGACTTCTAGTGGATGCGATTAGCGCTTCCATTTTGGCTATGTTAACTTCTGGATTTTCCAATACAACACACGTTCGTTCGTGAACCTTTTTTTCTTCTTTCAGCTTTTCCTGTGTCGTTTGGGATTGCTTTCGAAGTTCCTTCATGTTGTTGATTCCAATCTGAATCTGTTTGTGCTCCGATATGTGCTCATCGATCCATTGTCTCAGTTTTTCAATTTCCTCCTTCAAATTCTGCATCGAACTGAACAGAGAGACTAGATATGTGTTGTTTTTCTTCTTATCACTCCCTTCAAAGGAAGCAATCTTAGCCAAAACAGCCTTATCTTTGGGAGCCACCACGACAGACATCGCAACAGAATGTTCGCTCTGAGTATTTATCATTTCGATCAGCTTATCCGTGTCCAGCTTTTGACTATCCCTCATTTTACACTCTTTATCGTTCATGTGAATCAAGGAGTTTGGCAGCGTATTGATTTTGGTTTCCTGAAATATGCCAGGTGACCTCTTAAGCCAATACTTACGCAGCTCTGGGGGCGCATCAGGTTCATTTTTTTCCGACAAGCGTGGTATATTTAGGCTCACTTTGGATTTAAATGGATTTGTTTGAGAATATGAATCGATAATTACCTTATTCCACTCCCTCATCCCGAATTTCTTGCAATACTGAGTCACCCATGCGGTATTCATTGAATAGTACACATTTTTCTTGATCTTCTCTTCTAAAATAGTCAATTTATCTGCGAGGACCTCAATAGACTGTTCGAATAGGAGATTTTCACTCTCTTTCGGAAGCATTTCAATCAAAAACATAAAAACACGCCTGACCTCGACGATGTTCGAGTAAAGGAATGTTTGATATCCAATGTCCCCTCGGAACCCTATGTGAGTGCATGCTTCGGCCAAAGTAGCTGCAACTGAGAAACGTTGTGCCATTGCTGCGGGAAGTGAACTGGGTAGCACCAAAGATGGATTTATAAGTTGAAAACATTTTGAGACAGTTTGCACTATAAGTTCCGGCGAAAAACTTGAAAGGCTAACAATTTCTTCGTCAATCTCACATCCAATTTGTCGCAGTGAGTGCACAATGATTTTATCGATTTCATCCATTTTTAAGTCTGGAATACTTTTGTTATTACTATCGTAAGGAAACTAATCAAATTTTAAATGAAAACAACTCGAAAATTGATTAATACTTCTACATTGAAAACCAAAACCACTTCTTGCCACAGAAATTTAATTTAATTCAAATGTCAAAATAAGAACAGCCCATTTTTTGAGTGTTTCTTTTTCGCAAATTGTAAAGAGAAACAGCCAGATAAAATCAAAGAGTGTGACAGAGAGCGCTAGATATTTTCAATCAGCTGCGAAATTAGACCACTTGTTTTAGACTAATTTAGACTACCATAAAGGTGCAAATACATTGCAAGTATAAAACGACAGTTTTCTAGGCAAATTTTAAAACAACTGTCATCAAAATTCACTCTTCACTAAAAATCGTTCAAAAAACTATCAAAATTTACAAGATGAAAGGCTCAAATGAAACACAATCAGGAGGTCCAATTTTCGACCACTTTTTCGAGCTATTATGGCCTCGTATATCAAAAATAACACTTTACAAGCGTTGTTTCATTCATTATTCATTGTGAAATGGCTAATGCTGGGTTTACATGCATCTGCAACTGCGGAAGTGCAGAAAAGTAAAGCGGGACGGATGAAGATAACTAAGGAAGTGCGGATGGTGCGTTCCCTCTCTATCAGACAAGTATGAATTTTATATCTTGTGTCTTTTTCCGATTTTCATCTGCACTTGCAGATGTATATAAATCCACCATAAAGGTACTTACCAAAACTACAACACCAATAGTCAAATTGACAATGTCTAGAAACAGTGTTGCCAATTCAAAACCCAAAAGTCCAAAAAAGCACTTTTTAGATATAATTGTTTTCCATGAGTCAAAATATTATTCAACTGGGTTTTTATTAATTTATCACTCACAATAATTAAAAAATTAAGCAACAAATCTCCAGTTCATAAAATTGTTTATTACGAATCACAAAGTAAGATATGGAGACAAAATATTGTTAAACTTATTTTTTATTTAACACTCACAATTATTGAAAAATAAAAAACAAAACAACGATCCGAAAATTGTTTATTACAAAAAAATATTCAATCATCTGCCAATCTCTGTCTAGCATTTCCCTTTGCCGCAAACTTCCTCTTCTTAAACGAAGTTGATACCCCTATCGCTAATTCTGGATCGAGACTGACAATAGTTTTCTCTTTGAAACGCTTAACTGGCGGCTCGTACGGAATTTCAGACACAACAGGTGGCACATAGTAGTTATTAGTAGCAGGTAACTCCCAGTTTATAGGTTTTTCTTCTGGCCTGCAAAAACAAAAAAAAAAACACAATTTGCTATAGTTTGTAATGAATGAAAAAAAGATTAAGGTCCTGTTTCACAGCCAACTTTTTTTCGTGCCAAAGAACCATTTCATCGCTCCACAAAAACTATCGACTGCATTGCAAAAAAAAATCAGTACTCTTTATAGGTTCGTTCGTTGAACTTTACCCAGGGTTGATCCAGGTTTCCTTAACAAACTTATGAGTTGTCAAAAACCTGGGACTTCCAGTCCTCAAAAAACGTTAAATCACAAAATCACACTCATCCCTGTCATTTGAATAAAAACACATGTCATTTGACAGCCCTCAACTCGCCCCAGCAAAAACCTAGGGCGAGTTGTGGGTAAACCCAGGTCAACCTCAGGGCTCAAAAAACACTCAGTTTTACATACAGGGCGAGTTTAGGTTTTTCAAAAAAAAACTTTGTGGCGACCACAGAGCGACGATCCGACCCCACGGTCTCAACGAACGAACCTTATACTGTGCTCAATTATATCAACGCAAAGCCCGATCGAAAAGAGTAATTTCATCATTCAACACCTGCCTGAAAACTCACAACCCAGACTATTGAAAAATCAACGCATATCCAGTCATTAGTCTAAGCAAAACTTGAGCACTTACGAGTTATTTCTGAGCATGCTACAATTTACGAGTATATTATGTAATCTTACTTTTTCTCAACTACTGTCCAGGCTCCAATATCCGGCGTCTGGGATTCTTCTTCAGTCTTAAATGTTTGTCGTTTCTCTTCTTTTGCTTTCTCCTCTTTTGGATCCATTCGTCGAAACATTTTCAGTCGTTCACGATTATACTTCGCCACTTCTTCGGGGGCATTCTTTTGAAAATCTTTAGCTTGTTGTTGCAACTGAATCTCTTGCTGAGCTTCAGCTATTTGATTTATTTTATTGTACTCGTCCAGAGATAAATAACCTTCCTTAGGTTCCGTCCAAACTGACTCGTTTGTTTTTACATTCCAGTAATAAGTGTGACCTTCTGGTGATTTACCTTCTACCCAAAGCGATGCATTCGGAACTTCTTCAGGGCTGGCGACTTTACCAACTGTCGGTCGAAGTGAATCGTCTTCTTCGTCTGAGCTACCTGGCAAACGCATCGGATCAATTTGACCTGATTGTCGTCCGCCTCTCGTTCCACCAAAGCGGCTTCCTGACGATGAACCTACCGCATCCATAACTGAAGATACAGACCTTGCGGTCATATCACCTTTAGAGTGGATGTCCATGGCATAGGACCTCAGTGCGGCATCTTCCATTTTACGAATTTCCATGTCCATTTTCTGACGTTCCTTTTCAGATTTTTCGCTACTTCGACTGATGTCGGTAATGCGTTTCGCCACACTGGCCTTATGCCTCTTGCCGCTTTCATGGAATGCAACACTCTATTTTAAAATAAAAAAAAAAGAAGTAAAAATTGTCGGGTTTTGAATGAAATTAGACCTACCGCCTTGTTGTCACTTATCCAACACTTGCAGAAGTCGCAGTACTTTTTCTCGTTAGATTTCCAGTAATCAGTCCTAAATCAAAGTTAAAGAATTTGTTAAAAAATTTAGAAGATCATTAAAGGAAACATATTTTCATTTTCTCGCTTTAAAATTACTATGACCTGTGAGCAGTGGCATTTAAATATGGTGACATTAAAGTACCGTTCATTTAAAAACTACAAGCATAGAAAAAGCATATCTTGAATCAAAAGACTGCATTCAAACGTCCCTTGTTCATATATGCCAAGCACCTGCCATTTAATTACATCGCGTGACTTGGCCGGCTTCTTTATGGAAAGTGTTAACTGACCTATGATGACTTCGAAGTTAGCTATAGCAATTCACCAAGTCTTCACGGTTTGTGCAAAACATTGCCAGCACGCAACGCAGTTAAAATGAACAAGAACTGATAATTCTGAATTGTAAGTAGTCCTGAACAGCAAATAAAGGCAATTCTGTTGTGGAAGAAGAGTTTTTACAATCTTTTCCTGATGAAGAGTGGTGATTTGACCCAATTAGTAAACAGAACACACGCGCTGTTGTGTGTCAGGTTAAATGTGGTTGAACATTTAGCGATATAAATTCTTGTGGCGTAAAATACGAGATAAACAATTTATGATCATTTAATGGTCAGTCGTTAATTGAGAGGAAGGTTAATTTGTTGATTAAGCGGATTAAGCTCTCAAGTCTAAAATGGCACCGATATTTTTCAAATGCGGTGGTCCGCTGGAAAAACACTTAACATGTTTCTATAGTTTCATTTTGAATATATGAAAAACAACGAACACAAATTTTTAGTGTTGTTCAAAGACTACTTAAGAAAAACTTATCCGAATACCAACTTTTTGTTGATTATTGCGGAAGAGAAGCATCTGCTGAAAGCGCAGTGCATAATAAATGCCAGGACTTTATCTTAGCTTCGAAGAAATGCCCACTTCCAAAGACTTCATCGAAAGTAGTACATAAAATATTAACAGACAAACTCCATTTGGTTGTATATAATATACATAAGTGTGAGTTAAAGACCGGCAGTAGGCAAGAGCAAACACTGATCTTTCGCTTTTTATTGATCTCAACAACTTGCCGGCCTACTTACCACCAAAATGGCAAAAATACTACAACTTTTACATTTGATAAAGATGGGAACATATTTTATGGTCTTGATTCAAGTAAACCACTGCATTATTTGTATGTGTATTTTGCTTGCTGCAAATAAAAATTCACTAAACCATCCCCAACGAACATAATGTTAAAAATAGAAACCCAAATTTGTGTCACATGTGCGCTATGTTTTGAAGTAGAATCAAGCCAACTGTAGAAAGCCAAACAACAAACAGAATTGCAAATTGCCATGAATACAAAAAAAAAAATAGTACATTCTCCATATCCCACATGTATGAACATTTACATAAATGCCAGAATGTCACAGTGTCAATCCTTTATTTCGACAATGACCTTTGTTTGACACGGTTCATATATTTAATAAAAAATGCCCACCCTTTTGCCGAAACAAGCCAAGAAAGAAATTCCAAATGCGTGAGGATTGGGTGTAACAATTTTATTCGGCAATTCTATAATCGACATTACCGTTTGCTATATGGCTTGCTGTTTGCCACAAGACTATAGTCCTTACACTTGAAAAAGTAGTTGGATCATTTTTATATATCAACGGATGGTGTGCTAAGTGGCAATATGAGTATAAAGGAATCGTTAACACTTCCCATTTACAAATGAACGAGTTGTTTCGTGACATAACGTCTACGTGACGTCGATGTTATGAAGTCCCTTCTGTATGACCTAATATGTTTCAGTCATATAAGTCGAAGCAGTTGACAAGAGTAGAGATTGATATTGTCCTGCACCTAGCTGTTGTGTATCTTTTTTTATTTTCTATTCAGAAGTGTTGACGTACACAAAAAAGCTTTGCTGTGCTTAAAAACTTGTTAGCATTCCATATGAGGAAATAAATCAATTTGACTAGGTCCTTGGTATGGTAGGTGTTTTGTCTTTTTTTTTTTTTGCTGACGATTTAGTTGGCTATGGTAATTTGCATTTATATGTGATTTGTTGAGACTACTTATGGATGTTAATGGAATTATTTAGCTTGTCCGAATTGAGTGCAGAGAAGTTTTGCGTTATGAAATGATTAATGGATTCAATTAGTAGTGTTTTCGTATTTTTTTTAAACTTCATACTACGGAGTAGTATCATCATAAAATAACAAGACACAGTTTATGATCATTGGCGCTATTCAACTCAAAAAAATTATGATTTTAGCCACATATTAAGAAATGAAAAATATATCTACGATTGCCATCGTTACTTAAAGAAAAAAATCATATTCACAATAAAAATTCGAAAAAATGAAAACATGTATTCAAAAAAACTTATTCCAAACAGCTGCTTTTTTGATTCATAATGAATAACGAATAGTCGGTACCAAATAAGACAATTCATTCACATTAGTGATTATATTTAGTTGCGAATTTTAATGGGATTCGAATTTCAAACTCCAACGTAACAGGCCGACATGCTGTTATAAAACGAGCGCCTCCCACCGTCTGCAAAGTTCCTGTACCTTTTATGAACATTTCTGTTGTGATAATACTTATCGAAAGCGGATGAGGAAACTCTTGGTCGTTTCGAAAGAAAAATTCTTCGAATGATCTTTGGTCCCGTATGCGAAGACAATGTGTGGAGAAGAAGATACAACAACGAGCTGTATGAGCTGTACCGCGACATGGGCATAGCCAGAAGAGTACGCATCGCGAGGCTACGATGGTTGGGTCATGTAGAGCGGATGGACCCAAACGCTCCGGCTCGACGGGTTTTCGAAAGCACATTGCAGGGAAATCGCAGAAGGGGAAGACCTCTTAGGTGGCACAATCAAGTCGATGAAGACCTCAACCGACTTAGAGTGCGAAACTGGAGAGAGCTCGCCCGAAATCGAGGTCGTTATAGAAGGATGTTGGTTGAGGCCCAGGTTCACCCCGAACTGTAATGCCCACCTAAATAAATAAGTAAGTACTTCAGGAATGAGAAAATGTTGCATCCACAACTAACAATCCGAATAACATTATGTTTTTATTTAGAGAAGAGGGTATTTATTGTGTCACATTTAAGCAAGCCACTAATTTTTCAGCGAGTATTTTCAATGAAAAATTCTCAAATAAATATAGTCCAGTCAATGAAGCGAAAAATAGGGCCTTACCTGCGAATTTTTTTACTGTGAACCGATTTGCATGAAATTTTGGAATTAGGCTCATCTTACCCTTAACTTCAAAAGTGAAAATGATTTGAACACCGCCACCACCCTGGGGGTGGTTGCCACCCCTTTTCGGGGGTGAATTTTTTTTTTCCAAATAACCTTGAATATCAATAAAAGGCGTAATTTTAAGCAAAAAATCAAATATAATTTTTTTCATTAAGTCCAATACTTTTCGAGTTATTGGCAATTGAAAATTCGCAATTTTTTCACGTTTTTCATCTATTTATTGCAAATATCTGCAAAATTATACTTTTTATCGAAAATTTTATAAAGAACAAAATTGTAGCAGGTAAAACAATGAACAATTTGGTTTTTCATAAAGTATTCTAAGAAATATATATTAAGCTAGATATAAAAGATCAAAGCCATTTTTTATTTTGTCTGAAATTTAATCGTCGTGGTCAATGCCATTTAGCGGCGAGCAGATGCATTTTATGCATTCCAATACAAGAGGATGTTTTGTAGTGCTTGAAATAAGCTTTTGAAATATTTCATTTTCACTTTTGAATTTAAGGGTAAGATGAGCCTAATTCCAAAATTTCTTGCAAATCGGTTCACAGTAAAAAAATTCGGACCTAAAATGCTTCATTGACTGCACTAATATGACTTTTTGTGAAATTAGCAAGTCGGCGGTAATTTTTTTGATAAGTCAATATTTGTTCTAACATTGGATCTCGTTTGTCGATGGAATGTTCTTTCGAAGTCAATAATCACAACATGCAAATCCTGTAAGGATCACAGTGTTTTCACTGTTTACTTTGCATTGCATCTGTTGTTGACTTGCCCGCGACAAACCCGGATTGGTTATCAGATAGCCTTATTACTTTTAGCAATCGAACACCCAATCAATACCTGCTCGATGAATTTCAAAGTGTGGAACATCAACTTGTTGGAACGGTAGTTATCGCAACTTTGTGTATCTCCCTTTGTTTTGTACATTGGTATAAGGCAACTCTCCCTCCATTGTTTTGGCAGAGTATCACCGCCTATTTGGAGATGAGAACGTGAGCCTAATGTCTCTCAGCCTTTTCAAAAACTCATATGGTACCTCGTCTGACCCAGCACTTTTTTTTAGTTCTTAAGTGCTACATTAACTTTATCGATTGTTTGTCGGGTATTTTCGTTAAGTTAGGTTCAGCTTCTTGGAAGTCCGCTGACAATTTTTATAAGGGGAAACACAGAATCTCTGCTACCTGGGGTTTGAGGAAAAAGTGTTTTCGATCAAAAGTCATGCATACGAACAACAGCATAAACAAACCGAGCAATAAATAATATTTGTAAAATTAACCTTAAAACACACAAAAAAAGTTAAGTATACGCCCAAGTGCATAAATTTTTTTTAATAGGCTAACAACTTATGCAAACCAGGCAAAATTTTTTATTACAGCTTCTTGTGGTTTTGATCTGAAAATTAGCTTTTACAGGTACGTAGCATTCAAATCTCCAAATAGCTTGCATTATAGTGGTGAAATGGTTAGCATATCGTAACGTTCTTAGCGAGTAAGTGTCAAATCTTCCGGTAGAAATTAACTTGCCACATAAACCTCTTTCTAACGTAGCCGCTCGAAATCAGCAAAAGATTGTACGTCCTTGAATCAATGCGCTATGCCCCGAGGCTCAAGGAGTTTTGTTGCTCCCCTTTTTTTCGAAAACTATATTGCTGATTGAGCCCTTTACTTCACTAACCAACTACATTCCACACGAAAAACGCATTTTTTAAAAATTTCAAAATAAAAACAAAAAATACAGATAACATGCTTCCTTTGCGGTCATCAGGAAGTCATCTAGTTAATTATTTTAAGTATGTGAGTTCATATTTTCTACCGCTCTTCTCATATATATGTGAATGCGTCACATATTTGGAGATATATGTGCCCTGGAACAAGAAGTAATCAGGAACCAAGTATTTGTCAGAGTAACCTTTTCACTCTTACAATGAACTTCCCAACAAATTATAAATATTTGTCATTTAATTGAAGAACTTTCCTCATTTATTTTTACATGCTTGCCCCCAAAAATTCATAAATAACCTAGGACGTGTGAACTTCGTGTGTTTATGAGGTGCTAAAACATACACGACGTTTTAAAGCTATTACTTTTCACCTGCCACATCAATTTGGTAGAGAACGTCGCAAAAGTTTTTACACAAACGGTTGCCTAGTTTTGACTGCCGAAGATGCGACGACATCGTGGCTAATGAAGAATATCTATAAAATCTTCCTTTTTATCGAAAAAAAACAACGCACTGCGTCAAAACCAATGCTAACACCGAATTATTATGTTTTCAAAAAGTAAATAAACCTAATTGACTATGACACATTAACCTCAAACCACGCTGTTATAGGAATGTGTTTAGTCGTTTTGTATTTGTGCTGAATGAATTTGTGTTTACTCGGAAGACTTCTCCAACAGCCAGCCACAAAAAAACATTTTTTTCTCTCTACATATGTACACTTCCATTATAGAACGTCTCAAAAAATTAAACACCGACTGCTTGTCATTTTATGAGATGTTAGGCGGGTAGCGGGCGTATCGCCAATAAAAACTTGCCAGTACAAATTCAATGTCCTTTTCCATTCATATAGAGTGCAAGTAGAACTAAAATATAACAGAGTATAAACAATGGCGGTTTGCCCAGCGGGAGTGTAAGCGTAGTGTGACGTAGGTACATTTAAAATGTGTCTAACCGATTTGATGCGACTATATAAGCAACACTTACTTGCTGTTTTTTTTTTTTGTTTTGTTTCAAAGATCGATCGGCAGACGACGAGCCATCATGACATGACTCATTTCTTATTAGGCCGGCGGCGGGTGAACGCGCTTTTACTTCAAATACATAGACTTACTAGTTTCATTAGTTGTGTGATTAATGGCAGCGTTAGGAAAACCTTTCACGTCGCGTCTCGTCGTGCTGGTTTTCATTCTTGGAATTTCGTGTAGCTTCTAAAAATATACACATGCTTTAATTTCTTAAACAGATGTTAATATTCAAAAAGACAAAAGTTCAAGATTGGAAAACATGGTTTTGTTTCCCTTGATACCACTAAGTTAATGTGAATAAAACTCATTTCTGAATATTCTTTTCAAAGTGCATTGTTTTAATTGTGCTTTGTAGAATAATGTAAGTTCTTCGTACACTTTTTGGAATAATATATTAAGCAGGCCTCGAGGAAAAATGAAAGAAATCGCTTTGAGTAGAACAATTGCATATGTGTACAATTCAAAAAAAATTCAAAATCGTTTCGATAGCTTGTAAAGAGGTATCGCAATGAGCACGAGTTTTGAGTTTCGAATTTTGAGCACATAAAGTATAAGAATTCGAAGTGAGACTCCTTCGAATTCTAGTCCTTTATGTGCTCAAAGTTTCTGTTATTATATTATTATTATATTTCCATGATATTTTCTACATGAGCGTATCGCTATTTTTCATAATAAAAAGATGGCAACTCTTAAAATAAAACAAACAAATAAAAAGGGTGGCGCAATAGAGCGGGGAGCGCCAGGGCATAGCGCATTTCTCACAACCATGGCTTTTGAAGGAAGTGGAGGGGACCAACAATCTTTTGCCGGTTCCGAACGGCTAATCGAAAAAACGCTTTTCATGGCAATGAATTTACCAACGGAGGACTTGTCAATTGCTCGCAAAAAACGATACCCTCGGAAAAACATTTTTAGCTTCTGTTGGGATTCGAACCACGAACCTGTAGATTAACAGACAGACATTCTAACCACCACGCCACGGTACCACTCATTAAATTGTCACGGAATATAATTGACTGAATTATATAAGCATTTTTTATGACATCTGTTGGGGGTGAACGAATTCAACACCAAAATAGCTATCCTGTGCAACCACCACTCGTTTTGCTATGGGGTTTTATCATAAACCACTTGAAAACATCAGGTTTAAGAAAAATGTATGGCAAAACTTGTGATGTTATGGGAATTTTTTGCTGAAACCACGTTTTTGTCCGGGTTGGAAGAGGCTACAAAAATCTTTTGCCTTAAAAATGCCACACTATTTCAAGCTTGAGCAATAAAAAGGAGCTCGCTGATTGATTGAAAGAAAACAATATAAAACCCAGCTCGAAAATAGACTAAATCATTTGAAAACAGCAATTGGATGTTCTATCAATAAAAGAATTTCTAGAATCCGTGAAAACGATAAAGTGAGACTATTTGGACCATAGGACGATCAAAGACAATAGCAATAATCCTCGGGAGATGGAAAGCAATGATTGTATCAATAACGAAATGTTTAATAATGTCTAATTTTAAAATGTCACTGACATTTTCATCGCTTTAGGGACAACTTTCAGGCAATCTTTAGCTTAGCCCGGTGGGTCGTTCTGACCAATTTTGTTCACACAAAATGTTGCTCAGGTAAGCTTCGAAAAAGTTAGACTTGAGCAACTTTAGGTGACCCAGTTAGTAAATAAGTAAAGAATTATTGTGAGTTAAATAAAAAAGTTAAGTGAATCAGTTTCATTCATTGAACCCAAGTAAAAGTATTGAAATAAACTTTGGGCGTGTTTACACATTAGTATGTATATATGAGCAGTGTTTTGCATTTAGTAATTCATTCAAACGTTTCATTTGATTTTTGATTTGATTTGCTTTACTTTCCTATGCACTATCATTTGTAGCTTAGGGAACCTGCAAACGGGGAATGGTTAAAACAACGAATCTTATTTTATTTTGCAACTGACAAATTATTTGATAAATGTCAATTACAATACCATGAACATTCATTTTAATTTAATAGAAAAGAAAACCACTTCTGCTTACATCAGTTCAATGGAAATAAAACATCAAAAACATTCTTTTACTTTTACCATAAATTAAATTGATTTTTATTTATTTATTTATATCGAATAACGTCTGCTTATTCTACATATAGAGATACATGGGTAAAACACAATTTTTCTCTGTTCAGCTTCTTATTCTTTTGTTTTTGAAACTAAATTGTACTTAAATTGTTCTATAAAAATAAAACCTTTTTGTTCGATTTTATTTTTAATTTACAAAAGAAAAGAAAAAACTACTTTATCAATCGCCTAAAAATCTTGATAAATAATACTATACTTCTCAGTGACAACAAAAGGAATATACACGTTCAGAACGTAGAACGAGGGAATTAATTAATAATTTGTTTTTTTGATTTTTGTGTACAAGTTTAGAGCACTCATCGTTCAATATTATTCTTCTTCTATTAAATATAATCTACTAACTCTTTGGTCTTTTTGGTTCTACTAGGCATATGCACAATCTTACAATCCGCGCAAACATTTATACACATTCAATCTTTTACTTTGGTTATAATTAGGTTTAGTTTGGTTCTCTACAACAATTTAAATATTATTTTCTTGTTGTATACTGGAATAGAATTTATTCTTCAATAAAATTGAATATTAGTCAAGTACAATGGGTGCAGGAGGTTTTGTTAGCTTCACAAGGACTGGGTAGTGGATGTTTTCGTCGTAAAGATCGGTTCCTTGAAGCTCCAAGTGTCTCTGCCAGATGATGTCATTGTATCGATGGACCACGTCACAGTTGAATCCATGTCGTAAGCATTCTTCGACGAAGAGGGTGAGTGTTTTGCCACGTTGAGGCGCCATAACTAGAGCTTCACCGTCTCGAGATAGATAAAACCAAATGGTGTCTACGAGCGCCGATCGAGCCTCATCAAAGAACAGACAGTCAGCGGAGAGTATGCAGTCGAATTTTTCAAACTCATTCAATGACCGGGCATTCAATTCTTCCCATTTCAATACTGAGCACTTCGTATAGCAGGAGAGTTCATTAAGGCAGACGGTCTTTCTCACGTTATCCACAGAGACATCATTACCATCAGTAAGATGGACAGCAAAAGGTTTGGAGTACTTTGAGAGCATCAAACCGGTTAGACAAGTCATGCCGCCACCCAACTCCAATATCCATTTTCCTCTATAAATTTCAAGATCAGAGAGCACATAAACAGTAAGTGCCTCTTCGGACGGCCATACGCAGATGTTCCCAGTATTGTTGAATCCCATTAAATCGTTGGCTGTCAAATGACGGTCGATATGGTGAATATTCACTGAATAGTCCATGCAACCAATAAGAACCTTGTATTTGTACCAATTGTCAGGCTTGCCCAGACAATTTAAAGCTATATGGTCCTCGAAACTGTCCTGCTTCAGTAGGTCAAAGCTCTTAAAACGACGCACTGAAGCTGTTCGCTCTTCATCTTCCGATGAAACCGTTTCTTCTGACTCCTTTCGAAGCACCTTTGCAAGGATCTTCCATCTCTTGCGAGCATTTGTTGGTAATGCTGGTGACGGCGGACTGCCGATCAAACCCAATTTGTCATTATTGTTTATCTCCAGCTTGGGGCAACATGCTCTTACACTATCTATGTCCTTCATCAGATGGCCGTTCTCTTTGATCGTGTTGAGAGTGTTGTCAATATCGTATTCGAGCATTAACGATATCGATGATAATTGTTGAATTGACTCGGCAGATGGCGTTTTATTGTTTTGTACTAATGTTTTGGTGGCCATAATTTGTTAGTTTTAATTTTTGACTTTCTATATTTAGTTTTGTTGTTTGTTTTTATAATCTCACAGCTTTTCGATATGATGAATGTTTTGATTTGAGTTGCTTTGGTTAGTAGTTGAAAGTGTCTCAGCTCATGGCGGGGATATGAAATTTTATTGTTGTTCAACCTGTAGTATGGAAAAATTTACCATTAGGTGAGAATATTATTTAAAAAAAAAAAAACATTTCCTTTCATGTGAGCTGGAATCATAGTGTGTTGCCAAGTATTTGTTTTTGAAAACCAGAAAAAACGTTTGGGTTTCTCTTGTTTTTTAAATTTCGTGAGGTGATCACATAATACCAGAGTTTTATCTATTTGCCAAGCTATGTTGTTCACCACGAGATAGTTTTCGACTCAAGCGAAAGCTTTACCAATCAATTAGTTTTCTAAACTGCTCACAACGATAACCATTTCACAAGTAAAAATTAAGTTCAAGAAAAACGACATCACTGAATACAACACGTCAATGACTTAAAAAACATAACACTACGGGTCAACGAAATGTCAGTAAGAACAGCTTACTTGCTTATCCTATTATTCCTTACCAGTGGTAAGGTTTTTAGAGTACATTCGTAAAAAATATAAAATGGAAATTCTCTGTTCATTGACAAAGATGTCAAATTCAGACAAAATCTTACAAAAGTCATACAGCTCAAAGCCAACATGACGATCATTCGGTTCTTGAAAGAATATTAAAAATTTAAACTAAAGCAAAGGAGGTCACCTGATAAAAAATACTTAGATATATGAAGCTTCCTTAGCCTACTTAAAGAAACTTCATTTATGTTTTGGCAGACGTCACTCGAAATCTCGCCTCGTCAATAACATTCAAGTATAGTTCACAGCGAAATATCAAATAATTCTTAAATTTTGTAGGCAGATATTTTTGAAGACAAATAAGTTCATTACACTGAATCATTTGTATCTCCCTCGAAGGCTAACACAAATTGAAATCCATATCAGGGTGTCATGGTGAAACAAACATTCATTCTTCATAATGTAATCCGTTCTTGTTTAAACCTCTATCCATTTTTGCATATAAAACACTGAAACAATTAATAGCATAATCCTGCCTTAGATTTTCTTTGTGTTTCCAATAAACAATAAGCAGAAAAAAGAACACACAACCAGAAAACGTGAGAGTCTTTCTCAGAAAAGAATAAAGAAAGCGAAAAATACTGAGAGAAAAGAATAAACGGTACGTCTTAAAAATTCTGTACCATTTCTCCTCTTTCACGATTATATCTAGCAACAATGCACGGCAACTCACAAATCATCTGTTCGCAAAAACGAAAAAAGAACAGAAAGGATAACATAAAAATCCTTGACGACATTGAATTTCTACATGTTGTAACGCGCCAAGGTATCTCATGCGACAGTTAATCCTTTAAGATTCGTATACATTTTACATTGTATCTTCTGTTATTGCCGTAAATTACCACCCATTTCCCTCAAACTTAGCCAACGCGATAGTACCTACTTGTGCAGGATAACAAATGCGAAATATCCTTGAAGAAATCAAACAAAACGACGACTGTGGCTCTCGGCGCATATTGCATTCATAGAATGGAGTAAGCGAGTGAGTAAAACGAGGCATTCCAACAATGTCTTCTTTAGTCGTCTTGGATAATAAAAGGATGACTTTTTTCAAGTTCCATACTTTGTTTGCTTTTTTAAAGCTCCTTGGCGGGGTTTGCTTCGTGTTCAGGAATTCTATGTCACTATATGAAATTAGCATTGAAGCTTTTTGTTACTGCAAATTATGAGAATCACGGGTACTTTAAAACTTCGCAATTTCAATCTGGAAACCTTAAACAGCCCAATCTTAAGTTTTAAGTAACAAAAAAACAAACATTTCAAAGGATACCATCATCATAGGTTTACAAAGATGAGTTAGGTCCCGATGCGCGCAGTGTTTTGACATAAATGCTATTTGGTTTAAAAGATAAATCGCTCAAAGCAGAGCACCATGCAGCTTACATGATGAACTAAGTTCAACTTCAAACTGAGCAGATAACGAAATGGTTGAATTAATACCTCTTGCCAATAAAAATTAAAGTTGGCTAATAAGGCCCCAACGAGAAGAAAATCGTGTTCATGTTAGATTATTTCTTCCATTTGTGATAGTGAGAGTGGTTGGTGGAAGAAAACGTAAGGTGCCCCCTTACTACCACCAAAAAAAATCGAGAGATGAACTCTGATGTTTCCTTTTGTGTTTCCTTCTTATCGTAGCGTATATGTCAAAATTTTTCCATTTCTTTTAACAAGTGGAGAAGAATACATTATGTATGTGACAAACAATCAATGTGTGAGTGCGCTGAGTTCGATATATGAAATGCAACCTTTTAGTTTCTACCACTTTGATATACAAAATGCAAATTTTCGAATGAGCTTCATCTTGTCTGAACACTTTGTGATTATGCTCGCGTAAGCTACCGCTAAGAGAGTAATAATAAATCAAAACAACTTTCACAAGTAACCACCCACCGTTGCAATTCAAGCTCTCAAGTCCTCCACAAATTCACTTCACATTGTATATGCAAATTCGTTTTTCAGTTAACCTCATCCAAAGTCCACCCACTTCGTTGTTAAATTTTTAAAACTAAGCAAAAATCATATCTTATGCCGAAAATATGAAAACGGACACAAGAACCGAAGGGTGTATTAGCCATTTTATCCACTTTCCGTTCCTGATATTACCAAAAAACCACCTCGTTTCGGTGGTAAAAAGGGATAAAACTTTGCAGTTGCAAATAATGTCTTCAGGGCGTACATACGATAAAATTTTCATCTATAACTTTTTACTTTACAATAGTTCACTTAATTTTACACATTTTACTTCCTGTCAGTTAAACAGTTTTGGCCCATTGGCCGTTTGACTGTATCTCAATGCTTAAGCCGGAAGTACGGTGGTCATGGCGGTTCTTGCGATAAAATGAATTGTAGGACCGGTGATTTATTTTATTTTTTTTTTCACTTCTCTGCTCTGATAGAGCAAAATCCTAACCAAACCAAAATGATTTTACAACTAAGGGGGGTCGACGGCACTGGCACGAATCACTTTTGTCTGCCTCTGTCGTGCTAAAGGCGACCTACATTCAACGCCATATAAAAACTTCAAATGCCTTTATTTAATTTAATGGGCAGAGGGACACACTGCGGGTGGTGGAAAGGAAGTGTGTCTTCAAATCTTGTATCCTCTTCGGGATATTGTATAAGGGCATTAGAGCCATCTTGTTTATGAGGAAACGTTGCAGGTATCATTTTAAATTACTGTTTATTTACCTCTGCTGTTTGTTGTCATTGTCAAGTTACTTTGGAGGGTTGTGAAGATTGTGTGGCAAATCACTTGCTTGGTTTATCTGGCTGGCTATGGCTTTCAGAGACGTCGGCGTGGTAATTGAGGCATTATATAGAGTTAGGGGTGAAAGTTTGCAGAGGAAGTTCGTTCAAGAGTGGGTTTTTGGTCAATTACCTTCGGCTGTGAATCAATAATTGGAACTAATTTAGACCACATGATGAGTTTTGGGTGCGAGTTTTAAATTGAAAAGGCCAGCTAAGCCACATATAAAGTTTTGCAGTTAATTGGAATTGAAATTGAAATTGAAATGCAGACTTAGCAGTTTAAGCTTAAGGTTTAAAGAACTTGGCGAGTGGACAACAAATCAAGGATAGAGATGCTGGTATAATAGAATAAAAATAATGGAAAAAGAGACAGCAAGGCCAATAATATAATCTATGTCTCTACAATGTATTATGTGAGAATCCATTTACAAAGTCAAAAGCAAACTGCATTTTGTTTCGTATTTTCAAAAATTATACAAATTATCCAGCTGATGATGCACATACACAAGACTACTTGAATTTCTTTTCAAAGCTTAAGGAAATAAATTTTTTTGACTGCAGCACTTCTTGCATAACACAAATGTGCTTTCATAACAATTTCAACGAGAACTTCACACCCATACGAATCTGGTGGATCTAACGAGGACAAATGTTAAAAATTTGGTTAAGTCTGTTACACCGAAAAAAAAAACGTTGGTTGAATCAACAATCTTTCATTGTTGGCCAACGAATCCCAAAAAATAGTGATATCAACCAAGCTTTGTGGTGATATCAACAAAGGCGTCATTGTTGATTCAACGAATGGAGGATTGTTGGCAAAAAATACCCAAAACTTGAAAAAACTGATCACGAACGTTTGTTGATTTCACCAAGGTGCTTTGTTGATTGCATTGTTGATCAATCACAAACGTGGTAAAACGTGATCAATAAAAAATGATCACGTTCGTGATCCAACAATCAAGGTTTCTTGGTGAAATCAACTAATAAACGTTGTAAAAGCTTTGTTGTATACGAATGGTTCATCTAAAGTACATAACAAATATATAATAAGATAAAAAAAAATTAAAACTGATCACGTTCGTGATCAACCAACCAAGTTTTCATGGTGAAATCAACCAATAAACGTTGTAAAAGCTATGTTATAAACGAATGGTTCATCTTAAGCACAAAACAAATATTAAATAGATAAAAAAAAATAAAAAAACTGATCACGTTCGTGATCAACCAACCAAGTTTTCATGGTGAAATCAACCAATAAACGTTGTAAAAGCTATGTTATAAACGAATGGTTCATCTTAAGCACAAAACAAATATTAAATAGATAAAAAAAAAATAAAAAAACTGATCACGTTCGTGATCAACCAACCAAGTTTTCATGGTGAAATCAACCAATAAACGTTGTAAAAGCTATGTTATAAACGAATGGTTCATCTTAAGCACAAAACAAATATTAAATAGATAAAAAAAAAATAAAAAAACTGATCACGTTCGTGATCAACCAACCAAGTTTTCATGGTGAAATCAACCAATAAACGTTGTAAAAGCTATTTTATAAACGAATGGTTCATCTTAAGCACAAAACAAATATTAAATAGATAAAAAAAAAATAAAACTGATCACGTTCGTGATCAACCAACCAAGTTTTCATGGTGAAATCAACCAATAAACGTTGTAAAAGCTATGTTATAAACGAATGGTTCATCTTAAGCACAAAACAAATATTAAATAGATAAAAAAAATAAAACTGATCACGTTCGTGATCAACCAACCAAGTTTTCATGGTGAAATCAACCAATAAACGTTGTAAAAGCTATGTAATAAACGAATGGTTCATCTTAAGCACAAAACAAATATTAAATAGATAAAAAAAAAATAAAACTGATCACGTTCGTGATCAACCAACCAAGTTTTCATGGTGAAATCAACCAATAAACGTTGTAAAAGCTATGTTATAAACGAATGGTTCATCTTAAGCACAAAACAAATATTAAATAGATAAAAAAAAAATAAAAAAACTGATCACGTTCGTGATCAACCAACCAAGTTTTCATGGTGAAATCAACCAATAAACGTTGTAAAAGCTATGTTATAAACGAATGGTTCATCTTAAGCACAAAACAAATTTTAAATATATAAAAAAAAATAAAAAAACTGATCACGTTCGTGATCAACCAACCAAGTTTTCATGGTGAAATCAACCAATAAACGTTGTAAAAGCTATTTTATAAACGAATGGTTCATCTTAAGCACAAAACAAATATTAAATAGATAAAAAAAAAATAAAACTGATCACGTTCGTGATCAACCAACCAAGTTTTCATGGTGAAATCAACCAATAAACGTTGTAAAAGCTATGTTATAAACGAATGGTTCATCTTAAGCACAAAACAAATATTAAATAGATAAAAAAAATAAAACTGATCACGTTCGTGATCAACCAACCAAGTTTTCATGGTGAAATCAACCAATAAACGTTGTAAAAGCTATGTAATAAACGAATGGTTCATCTTAAGCACAAAACAAATATTAAATAGATAAAAAAAAAATAAAACTGATCACGTTCGTGATCAACCAACCAAGTTTTCATGGTGAAATCAACCAATAAACGTTGTAAAAGCTATGTTATAAACGAATGGTTCATCTTAAGCACAAAACAAATATTAAATAGATAAAAAAAATAAAACTGATCACGTTCGTGATCAACCAACCAAGTTTTCATGGTGAAATCAACCAATAAACGTTGTAAAAGCTATGTTATAAACGAATGGTTCATCTTAAGCACAAAACAAATATTAAATAGATAAAAAAAAAAATAAAACTGATCACGTTCGTGATCAACCAACCAAGTTTTCATGGTGAAATCAACCAATAAACGTTGTAAAAGCTATGTTATAAACGAATGGTTCATCTTAAGCACAAAACAAATATTAATTAGATAAAAAAAAATAAAACTGATCACGTTCGTGATCAACCAACCAAGTTTTCATGGTGAAATCAACCAATAAACGTTGTAAAAGCTTTGTTATAAACGAATGGTTCATCTTAAGCACAAAACAAATATTAAATAGATAAAAAAAATAAAACTGATCACGTTCGTGATCAACCAACCAAGTTTTCACGGTGAAATCAACCAATAAACGTTGTAAAAGCTATGTTATAAACGAATGGTTCATCTTAAGCACAAAACAAATATTAAATAGATAAAAAAAAAAATAAAACTGATCACGTTCGTGATCAACCAACCAAGTTTTCATGGTGAAATCAACCAATAAACGTTGTAAAAGCTTTGTTATAAACGAATGGTTCATCTTAAGCACAAAACAAATATTAAATAGATAAAAAAAAAAAAAAAACTGATCACGTTCGTGATCAACCAACCAAGTTTTCACGGTGAAATCAACCAATAAACGTTGTAAAAGCTATGTTATGCATCCCCAGAACAAACAACTTTTTTTTGTGTAGCTGTGACATTTTTTGGGGTTATCCTGAAAACCTGACGTGATTGGGCAAAATGGACTTCGGATTCGGTTTCAGCGATCCGAAAAACATATTATAACTTAGTCGCACCACCAGGTCACACTTTTTTTTTGTGTGGCTGTGTAATTGAAACTTATCGCGTTTTGCCAGTAGAAAGGTACAAAACAATATCAAATATTGTACTTCAATAATAATGTGTGTATGTAGTTAAATTTAGTTACAATACTATCATTATGAACGACACATTTATAAATCCAAAATAATATTTATCATATCCTTTTTTTTCCTATTCTTCGAAAAAGAATAAATTTTTGATTTAATGAAGTTTAAACGCGGCCTTAAACTCAGTCAATGCATTCAGTGATCACGAACGTGGTTTTTTCTTGGTTGGCCAACCCACGTTCGTTGTTGAAACCGACGCGACACGCCATATTTAAATTATAACGCGGTATACCTACACGAAATGTTTGCAATGTGAAAATGAAATACACATACACATACAATGGAAAATTAGCTCATCCTCGCCATATTTTTTGCCGGCAACAAGAAAATTTAAGGCCCCGTAACAACTTGTCCATAAATAGATTTCACAGATTTCTTGTGCTGAAGAAAACTTATACTAATTCTTTTCCCACGTTATGTGGAAAAACATGTTTATATGATTTATTTTTTAAATTAGCTTAGCTAAATTTTACATAGTTTCGTAGAAAAAAGTCAAAATTCCTCGTTTCGAGGTAACTGTGAACACTTTCTGAGGTTATCTTGAAAACCTGACGTGATCGAGTGAAACGGACTTCGGAATCGTTTTCAGTGACCGAAAAAACATATTATTAACATAGTTGCATCCCCAGAACAAACAACTTTTTTTTGTGTAGCTGTGACATTTTTTGGGGTTATCCTGAAAACCTGACGTGATTGGGCAAAATGGACTTCGGATTCGGTTTCAGCGATCCGAAAAACATATTATAACTTAGTCGCACCACCAGGTCACACTTTTTTTTTGTGTGGCTGTGTAATTGAAACTTATCGCGTTTTGCCAGTAGAAAGGTACAAAACAATATCAAATATTGTACTTCAATAATAATGTGTGTATGTAGTTAAATTTAGTTACAATACTATCATTATGAACGACACATTTATAAATCCAAAATAATATTTATCATATCCTTTTTTTTCCTATTCTTCGAAAAAGAATAAATTTTTGATTTAATGAAGTTTAAACGCGGCCTTAAACTCAGTCAATGCATTCAGTGATCACGAACGTGGTTTTTTCTTGGTTGGCCAACCCACGTTCGTTGTTGAAACCGACGCGACACGCCATATTTAAATTATAACGCGGTATACCTACACGAAATGTTTGCAATGTGAAAATGAAATACACATACACATACAATGGAAAATTAGCTCATCCTCGCCATATTTTTTGCCGGCAACAAGAAAATTTAAGGCCCCGTAACAACTTGTCCATAAATAGATTTCACAGATTTCTTGTGCTGAAGAAAACTTATACTAATTCTTTTCCCACGTTATGTGGAAAAACATGTTTATATGATTTATTTTTTAAATTAGCTTAGCTAAATTTTACATAGTTTCGTAGAAAAAAGTCAAAATTCCTCGTTTCGAGGTAACTGTGAACACTTTCTGAGGTTATCTTGAAAACCTGACGTGATCGAGTGAAACGGACTTCGGAATCGTTTTCAGTGACCGAAAAAACATATTATTAACATAGTTGCATCCCCAGAACAAACAACTTTTTTTTGTGTAGCTGTGACATTTTTTGGGGTTATCCTGAAAACCTGACGTGATTGGGCAAAATGGACTTCGGATTCGGTTTCAGCGATCCGAAAAACATATTATAACTTAGTCGCACCACCAGGTCACACTTTTTTTTTGTGTGGCTGTGTAATTGAAACTTATCGCGTTTTGCCAGTAGAAAGGTACAAAACATTATCAAATATTGTACTTCAATAATAATGTGTGTATGTAGTTAAATTTAGTTACAATACTATCATTATGAACGACACATTTATAAATCCAAAATAATATTTATCATATCCTTTTTTTTCCTATTCTTCGAAAAAGAATAAATTTTTGATTTAATGAAGTTTAAACGCGGCCTTAAACTCAGTCAATGCATTCAGTGATCACGAACGTGGTTTTTTCTTGGTTGGCCAACCCACGTTCGTTGTTGAAACCGACGCGACACGCCATATTTAAATTATAACGCGGTATACCTACACGAAATGTTTGCAATGTGAAAATGAAATACACATACACATACAATGGAAAATTAGCTCATCCTCGCCATATTTTTTGCCGGCAACAAGAAAATTTAAGGCCCCGTAACAACTTGTCCATAAATAGATTTCACAGATTTCTTGTGCTGAAGAAAACTTATACTAATTCTTTTCCCACGTTATGTGGAAAAACATGTTTATATGATTTATTTTTTAAATTAGCTTAGCTAAATTTTACATAGTTTCGTAGAAAAAAGTCAAAATTCCTCGTTTCGAGGTAACTGTGAACACTTTCTGAGGTTATCTTGAAAACCTGACGTGATCGAGTGAAACGGACTTCGGAATCGTTTTCAGTGACCGAAAAAACATATTATTAACATAGTTGCATCCCCAGAACAAACAACTTTTTTTTGTGTAGCTGTGACATTTTTTGGGGTTATCCTGAAAACCTGACGTGATTGGGCAAAATGGACTTCGGATTCGGTTTCAGCGATCCGAAAAACATATTATAACTTAGTCGCACCACCAGGTCACACTTTTTTTTTGTGTGGCTGTGTAATTGAAACTTATCGCGTTTTGCCAGTAGAAAGGTACAAAACAATATCAAATATTGTACTTCAATAATAATGTGTGTATGTAGTTAAATTTAGTTACAATACTATCATTATGAACGACACATTTATAAATCCAAAATAATATTTATCATATCCTTTTTTTTCCTATTCTTCGAAAAAGAATAAATTTTTGATTTAATGAAGTTTAAACGCGGCCTTAAACTCAGTCAATGCATTCAGTGATCACGAACGTGGTTTTTTCTTGGTTGGCCAACCCACGTTCGTTGTTGAAACCGACGCGACGCGCCAAATCAAACATGTAAATGTATGCGATTTCATTTCATGTTAGATTAGTCTTTAGTATAGTTCGTCTTCGTTTCGTGCCGTGCAGTGCAGTGTCAAGAAAAAGTTTTTAATTGTGGCCTTAAAAAGGCAATTTAATTGCATTAAATAATTAATAACATTATATTTCAAGTAAGTACCATCAATTAACTAGTATGTTTAAGAAAAAAGAACAAGTGCTATGTCAATCTTTTTGATTTCTTGGCAAAAAAAAAATCACATTTTTGTTCGCAAAAAATGATGCTTTTGCAAACAATATAAAATTTTTCATCAAAAGATGGACATTGCATTATGTCGTTCTTGTTATTATATAGGAATTCTGAGATTCAGTTTATGAACTTTTTTTGATTTCTTGGCAAAAGAAAAATTATATTTTCTATGCAAAAAGTGATGCCTCTGCAAAAAATATAAATTCATCATCAAAAGATGGAGACTTTCCCATACCGAATTCTGAATTTGAAGATGAAAATGGTCTCAATCGATAGATACGCGTTAATAAAGCACAAATAAACAGTTTTTTTTTTGTCTGAAATTAATATTTTTATTTTTTGAGGACATTTTGAGTTTTGAATATATATACCCAGTAGTGTTTCCTCACTATTTAACAGCTAAAACAAAGAAAATAAAAAAAAACATAGAATCCGGTATAGGAAAGTCGCCCCTTTGTTACTTTCATTACTGCAATCTACTTATCTATTCAATTTTTTTGTTTGCAGATAAATTTTCACCTGTAAAGGACAGAAACAAAAAAATTTCGCGGGTAAGTCATTCAGATGTTCTAGTTCTAAGTCCTTCATATTATTATTAATATCAAATCTTTTGCTTCGAAAATATGGAGTAAATAATTTTTTGTTTTCGTCGAAAAATTGTGGTCTATAGTTGTGATCAGTGCTGCCACCTGCCACCCTTCGAACAATTTAGCGCAGTATATTCGACAAAAAAGCGCAGTAGATTGAAATAAAGCGCAGTAGATTTTAAAATATGCAATACCAATAGATACAAAAAGCCAACAAAAAATTGCGTGTGTATTTACTAAGAATTAAGTTTTCCTTCGGCTATTTTGGTCACTTTAATCGTTGCAATGAACAAAAGGCTGTTACATTAGCTTTTCCCGACGTTTCGGCAGGGTTTGCTGCCTTCCTCAAGGGAACTTTATTGCACATGAAATATAAAACACATAGTACAATATTATGGACAACAAGAATAAGAAAAATTTACAATTTAACAATTAAATTTTTTAAAAATTTACAAAAACAACTCCTAACTAAGAAGTTAAGTCTGTAACTAAAAGAAAGAGAAAGAGAAAAGTTTTATGAGGCAACAAGCGAGCAGTATACAGATGATATACTCTGTGTGTCTTGCTTGCGATTCATATTGTTTTGATTTTAAAATTGAAAGCATTATATTTCAAGTAAGTACCATCAATAAACCAGTATGTTTAAAAATAAAGAACAAGCGCTATGTCAATTTTTTTGATTTGTTGGCAAAAAAAAATCACATTTTCTATGCAAAAAATAATGCCTTTGCAAAAAATATAAAAATCTTCATCAAAAGATGGACATTGGATCATGTCGTTCTTGTTTTTATATAGGCATTCTGAGATTCAGTTTATGAACTTTTTTTGATTTCTTGGCAAAAGAAAAATTATATTTTCTATGCAAAAAGTGATGCCTCTGCAAAAAATATAAATTCATCATCAAAAGATGGAGACTTTCCCATACCGAATTCTGAATTTGAAGATGAAAATGGTCTCAATCGATAGATACGCGTTAATAAAGCACAAATAAACAGTTTTTTTTTTTGTCTGAAATTAATATTTTTATTTTTTGAGGACATTTTGAGTTTTGAATATATATACCCAGTAGTGTTTCCTCACTATTTAACAGCTAAAACAAAGAAAATAAAAAAAAACATAGAATCCGGTATAGGAAAGTCGCCCCTTTGTTACTTTCATTACTGCAATCTACTTATCTATTCAATTTTTTTGTTTGCAGATAAATTTTCACCTGTAAAGGACAGAAACAAAAAAATTTCGCGGGTAAGTCATTCAGATGTTCTAGTTCTAAGTCCTTCATATTATTATTAATATCAAATCTTTTGCTTCGAAAATATGGAGTAAATAATTTTTTGTTTTCGTCGAAAAATTGTGGTCTATAGTTGTGATCAGTGCTGCCACCTGCCACCCTTCGAACAATTTAGCGCAGTATATTCGACAAAAAAGCGCAGTAGATTGAAATAAAGCGCAGTAGATTTTAAAATATGCAATACCAATAGATACAAAAAGCCAACAAAAAATTGCGTGTGTATTTACTAAGAATTAAGTTTTCCTTCGGCTATTTTGGTCACTTTAATCGTTGCAATGAACAAAAGGCTGTTACATTAGCTTTTCCCGACGTTTCGGCAGGGTTTGCTGCCTTCCTCAAGGGAACTTTATTGCACATGAAATATAAAACACATAGTACAATATTATGGACAACAAGAATAAGAAAAATTTACAATTTAACAATTAAATTTTTTAAAAATTTACAAAAACAACTCCTAACTAAGAAGTTAAGTCTGTAACTAAAAGAAAGAGAAAGAGAAAAGTTTTATGAGGCAACAAGCGAGCAGTATACAGATGATATACTCTGTGTGTCTTGCTTGCGATTCATATTGTTTTGATTTTAAAATTGAAAGCATTATATTTCAAGTAAGTACCATCAATAAACCAGTATGTTTAAAAATAAAGAACAAGCGCTATGTCAATTTTTTTGATTTGTTGGCAAAAAAAAATCACATTTTCTATGCAAAAAATAATGCCTTTGCAAAAAATATAAAAATCTTCATCAAAAGATGGACATTGGATCATGTCGTTCTTGTTTTTATATAGGCATTCTGAGATTCAGTTTATGAACTTTTTTTGATTTCTTGGCAAAAGAAAAATTATATTTTCTATGCAAAAAGTGATGCCTCTGCAAAAAATATAAATTCATCATCAAAAGATGGAGACTTTCCCATACCGAATTCTGAATTTGAAGATGAAAATGGTCTCAATCGATAGATACGCGTTAATAAAGCACAAATAAACAGTTTTTTTTTTTGTCTGAAATTAATATTTTTATTTTTTGAGGACATTTTGAGTTTTGAATATATATACCCAGTAGTGTTTCCTCACTATTTAACAGCTAAAACAAAGAAAATAAAAAAAAACATAGAATCCGGTATAGGAAAGTCGCCCCTTTGTTACTTTCATTACTGCAATCTACTTATCTATTCAATTTTTTTGTTTGCAGATAAATTTTCACCTGTAAAGGACAGAAACAAAAAAATTTCGCGGGTAAGTCATTCAGATGTTCTAGTTCTAAGTCCTTCATATTATTATTAATATCAAATCTTTTGCTTCGAAAATATGGAGTAAATAATTTTTTGTTTTCGTCGAAAAATTGTGGTCTATAGTTGTGATCAGTGCTGCCACCTGCCACCCTTCGAACAATTTAGCGCAGTATATTCGACAAAAAAGCGCAGTAGATTGAAATAAAGCGCAGTAGATTTTAAAATATGCAATACCAATAGATACAAAAAGCCAACAAAAAATTGCGTGTGTATTTACTAAGAATTAAGTTTTCCTTCGGCTATTTTGGTCACTTTAATCGTTGCAATGAACAAAAGGCTGTTACATTAGCTTTTCCCGACGTTTCGGCAGGGTTTGCTGCCTTCCTCAAGGGAACTTTATTGCACATGAAATATAAAACACATAGTACAATATTATGGACAACAAGAATAAGAAAAATTTACAATTTAACAATTAAATTTTTTAAAAATTTACAAAAACAACTCCTAACTAAGAAGTTAAGTCTGTAACTAAAAGAAAGAGAAAGAGAAAAGTTTTATGAGGCAACAAGCGAGCAGTATACAGATGATATACTCTGTGTGTCTTGCTTGCGATTCATATTGTTTTGATTTTAAAATTGAAAGCATTATATTTCAAGTAAGTACCATCAATAAACCAGTATGTTTAAAAATAAAGAACAAGCGCTATGTCAATTTTTTTGATTTGTTGGCAAAAAAAAATCACATTTTCTATGCAAAAAATAATGCCTTTGCAAAAAATATAAAAATCTTCATCAAAAGATGGACATTGGATCATGTCGTTCTTGTTTTTATATAGGCATTCTGAGATTCACAAAGTTAGTGATTCTGATGTTCTAGTTCTAAATCCTTCATTTTAATAATTTTTGATAATTTGAGGACTATAGAATTATAATCTTTTGCTTCGAAAATATGGAGTTAGTAATCGAATAGTCGAAATCCGGAGAATGACCCTTCTCTATTGAATGGGCCGCCAATGCGGTTTTAGCTGGGTTACTGATATTGATGTCAGATTTGGACAATCTTTGGTGCAAGAATTGTTTGGTGGTTCCGATGTAACAAAGGTTACATGGTTCGTCAGGTTTACGTTTGCAGTTTATTTTATAAGTAACGTCAGTGCGATTATCTTTGTCCATTTTGATCTTTAGTTTGGTGAAAAGGTGTCTAATGGCACTTTCCATTGGTTTCACTTTTGGAAGCACTCATTTTAAAAACCAATGGAAAACCCAAAATAATTTCTGTTCAGTTTAACGTAATTGCCTTTGTGTGAGTGAAACACCTATGGCTCTTAAAAAATATTCCTTGAAGAAAATTTTCTTTTTGACATTTGAGTAACATGTTGTGTTAGTGCTTCTTGAGTCGATTCTCATTTCAAATCGAGAAGCGGCTGTCACTCCTCAGAATCATGAGAAGCGATCTTTTTGCACCAATGGAACGGTTTGAGAATGCTTCTGAACGCTCCTGGACGGTTCTTTTCGTCCAATGGAAAGTGCCATAAGTGTCTGGTTAGATTTGAAAGCCAATCGGACATCATTGATGTTCTTGGTGACAACTTGCTTAAAACTCTCAGCCAGTTTTGGAACATAAACAATGCTTTTGAAGAATCCTTTTTGAAACCAATCACACAACAATTGAGTGTCCATACGGTGAACTGTAGTTTTTAATGGAATCCGTAAGGACGTCTGATTAACTTCCGGTCCAAACAAGCCAAACACATAATCTTTAACACAGCACCCATTTAAATTATCAAAGTTTTCACGTTGAGTGACGAAATATACTTTTTTTTCAAAATTCTAAAATGAGGAGTAGATTGGTTTTGCTGCGCAGTATATTTTCGTTTGGGCCAAAACGCAGTAGATCTACTGCTATAGTAGTAGGGTGGCAGCGCTGTAAATGTGATTCAGTCTTAGGTTCAAAAAATTTTCATTTGCATAAAAAAACATGACGGAAAATAATATTAAAGTTCTCTTCTAGTGTATTTGGTTGCATTGGTACAAACGCAATGGAGATTTTTACACAATTTGCTGATGATGAATTCTCTGAGGAACTAGATCATGAAACTGAAAAAAATCAACTTGAACCCACTTATACTACGCTTCATAATAAATTTAATAATGGTGAAATCCCAAAATCTAATTTCGATGAAGATGAAGATAGTAATGATATTGATGGCGCCAGTAAAGAAGTAGTAGAAGAAATATTAGATTGTGAACTATTTAATTTGCTCTCTTCTTGGGGATTTGTTGATTTATATGATCATTTTATAAATCTTAAGCTAAGCGTTGACATCTTAAAGTATATATCCAATGAAGACCTAAAAGAAGTTTTTGCAGATAAATCACTTGGAATAAGAGTTGAATTTAAACATAAACTTCATACGTGGCGAAGAGAAAATGTAATATACTTAATGAAACTTTAATTAACTCGACGTTTAATTGATTTCTTTTAGAACATTGAAACCGATTTCGATCCATCGATAGAAATATTAAATAGTATTAAGATTTTAGTAGAAGAGGAAGTAAGAAAACGCCTAGCAGCAAACAGTTGTTCCGATTTGCATAGCGAGTCTTCAGCAATTTCATTGTCACCAGCTCCTTCATCCATTGCTTCAATTTCAAATCCTTCATCACCCAGTATTGGCTTTGGGAATTTCGTAAATTAATTTAGTTATAGCCTCTTTTCACTACAGCCAATTGAGATAATTTCGCAAATTATATCATTTCGAATGTAAAATCGTATAGGAAATTAAGTTAATTTGAAATTAGAACTCATCTAATTTGCGAAATCATCTCTCTTGGGTCTTGGATCACTTTTAAGTTTAAACGTGTAATAATTTTTTTTGAATCCTCATTTAGGATATCGATAAATAATAATAATATAATAATGTAATAATTTTTTTTTAATCATCATTTAGGATATCGATAAAATACTAAATTCGTTCCCATCGGGAAACTTCGTCATCAAGGAGTTCAAAAAGTATAAGAAAATTGGTGATTCCTCTCGAACTATTTTAATAGATTGCTTGACAAATTGGCTTTTAGCAAAAAAAGAATCAATAACTCGCCGAGATTTTCAATTTATTTCCACACAAATACATGATCGATTTGACGAAGACCCCGTAAGTTTATAATTCTGAATATACCTTAAAAAAAAATATATATATATATAAACGAAAGCTGTGTTCAAATGTAGCCCTTATCAAGTGGAAAATACTGTAATTGTTGAAGTACATGGGAATATAGTAATAAATAGAACTAAAACAATGTATTTTTGATTTACTTTATATTAATGAAGTGAATTTAAGAATCTTTTGTTGATTTTTGTTTTCATTGGCAGGCTATTCTGGTTAATTTTCAATTAAATGCAAATAAAAAAAAATTAGTTCATCTTTTCCCAACGTTTCGTCGTTATTCGCGACTTCTTCAGAGGTTTCTTAATAGATATTTTTTTTTAGTTTGAGTTTACATAATTTTATAGCATTTTTTGTTTTGGAATTGTATTAACAGTAAGCAGTAGGTATATATATAAATACATAATTTAATAAATTAACATTAAAAAAAGAGATTAATAGATTAAAAAGACAAACAAAAAATTATCACAGTGTAGTTGAAATCAGGTAGTTATTTATTGTTAATACGTAGCTTACTAGGCTACGCATTTTCAATTGAATAAGTACCAGATGAAACAAAATTTTTTTTATTTGCATTTAATTTAAAACCAAAATAGCCTGGCTATTAAAAAATAAATCTACAAATATACGTTTGAAAATTTGGTCGCTAACAAAATTCATATACATACACATTTTTGCCTTAATTCGGACAAAGAACATATACTTTACAAAACCCAACAGCGGGTCAAAAGGAAATCCTTCTGGAAGATTATACTGTCGATACTATAACATAAAGCGTCGTTATAGGAAAATTGGTTTTGATACACAGGAAAAGGAAGCACAATCTATTTCTGGTTCAATGCTTGCAAATCCTTTTCCAGACGAAGAAGACATTGAGTTTTTAAATAGTATGTTTCTTTTAGTTTGAGTTTCAATAGTTTGATTTTAATTTAGTTCTCTTTCAATTATGATTTTTTGCTAAAGATGACTTTTTGGCGGATGTGAAATGGCTTCAAATTTATAAAGAGCCTTGGGAAGAAATCAAATCTAAATGGCGTAAAACTCATAAGACAAGACAACTCGATATTTCTAAACAAAGTTTCCCCGATGTTTTATTAAATTGGCCTCTATTGAAGCACTCAGCAGGAATGACATTGGTAAATTATATAAATTACGTGTAGGTTTATAAAAGTTCATCACTGCTTTTTTCCGGTTTGGATATACAAGGCAGTTGATAGCAGCAGATAGAGTTTTTTTGCCTCCATTCTGTTTGATGTGTGCAGTGATGAGTTTCTGAATTAACCTTATTAACCTTTTGAATCCTCTACCTAAAATATCCTTTTTTGGACCAACAAATCTACACTTTATTTAAAGTATAGTTGTTGTCATCAAATTGCAATAAAATCAATCAAAAGAATAACAATTTTTAACACTCTTGATTGAAAAATTATATTTTTAAATTTGAGAGTATTTCAAAACATTATGAAAACGCACTTTATTGTTGCTCTTGTTTTTTTTTGTTTTGGTTTTACAAAAGAAAAATAATATATTTTATTACTATTTTTTTTCTAATTTAAGATCGATATTGACTTCCAAATAATATATCCTGGAAAAGAAAACTACCTAATTGATAAATGGGACACATTCAAAACCACTATCCTTCCTATTTTCAATGTGAAAATAAAGGATAAAAACTGCCTAGACCTACTCTACAACCTAAATAACAAAAACTTTACAAAAGGTTGGTAAACATATCTGTAATCTGTAAATGAAATATGTTAAATAAAGTAAAATATTAAATTAATAATTATTTTAAAGAGATTTTTTAATTAATAAAATAAAATAAAAGTATTTAAATTTTTAATTTTATACATAAATAATTATTTTCAGATCCAGAAGACATTCTCATCATTTCCCTGCTCCACGCTATACTTCTCCCACTACGACACCCAACAACTTCCTCACAAGCGAAGAAAAAATTCTTAAAACCAACAATAAAGGATTCGCAGCAGGCCCTTATTATCGAGGTACATGATGCAAACAACTTCAATCCAACGATTGACCAATTTGCAACGAAGGTGAGAGCACTTGGTCAAAATTTGCAACCACTTATAATTCGTTGCCATTTTGACAACTCCTATGTAGTTTATTTTAATGAAATTAAATATAAATTTAATGATATATTGCCTGCATTAGAAAGCTGTTTCAAAATATTTTTTGTTCTTAATTTAAAATATCCTATGCCTTGTAAATCTGTTTGGATTTTCATCCAAAAATATTTTTATGAAATTGACACTTCTGAAAGAGCTTCAGCAGATGTTCTAGTTCTCATTGAATCCTTAAAACAATAAAACTTTATATTTTCATTATCAATAAATTTGATCGTCCGCCTATTTCCTTGTTTTCAAGCCCAATTATTTTGATGATTCGTAATTTACTTTAATGAAATTAATTATAAATTTAATGATATATTGCCTTCTTAATCTAAAATATCCTACGCCTTGTAAACCTGTTTGGATTTTCATCCAAAAATATTTTTATGAAATTGATCCTTCTGAAAGAGTTTCAGCAGATGTTCTAGTTCTCATTGAATCCTTAAAACAATAAAACTTTATATTTTCATTATCAATAAATTTGATCGTCCGCCTATTTCCTTGTTTTCAAGCCCAATTATTTTGATGATTCGTAATTTACTTTAATGAAATTAATTATAAATTTAATGATATATTGCCTTCTTAATCTAAAATATCCTACGCCTTGTAAACCTGTTTGGATTTTCATCCAAAAATATTTTTATGAAATTGATCCTTCTGAAAGAGTTTCAGCAGATGTTCTAGTTCTCATTGAATCCTTAAAACAATAAAACTTTATATTTTCATTATCAATAAATTTGATCGTCCGCCTATTTCCTTGCTTTCAAGCCCAATTATTTTGATGATTCGTAATTTACTTTAATGAAATTAATTATAAATTTAATGATATATTGCCTTCTTAATCTAAAATATCCTATGCCTTGTAAACCTGTTTGGATTTTCATCCAAAAATATTTTTATGAAATTGATCCTTCTGAAAGAGCTTCAGCAGATGTTCTAGTTCTCATTGAATCCTTAAAAACACAATAAAACTTTATTGACGTTATTAATAAATTGGATCATCGTTATTAATAAATTGATCGACACCCAACAACTTCCTTACAAGCGAAGAAAAAATTCTTAAAACCAACAATAAAGGATTCGCAGCAGGCCCTTATTATCGAGGTACATGATGCAAACAACTTCAATCCAACGATTGACCAATTTGCAACGAAGGTGAGAGCACTTGGTCAAAATTTGCAACCACTTATAATTCGTTGCCATTTTGACAACTCCTATGTAGTTTATTTTAATGAAATTAAATATAAATTTAATGATATATTGCCTGCATTAGAAAGCTGTTTCAAAATATTTTTTGTTCTTAATTTAAAATATCCTATGCCTTGTAAATCTGTTTGGATTTTCATCCAAAAATATTTTTATGAAATTGACACTTCTGAAAGAGCTTCAGCAGATGTTCTAGTTCTCATTGAATCCTTAAAACAATAAAACTTTATATTTTCATTATCAATAAATTTGATCGTCCGCCTATTTCCTTGTTTTCAAGCCCAATTATTTTGATGATTCGTAATTTACTTTAATGAAATTAATTATAAATTTAATGATATATTGCCTTCTTAATCTAAAATATCCTACGCCTTGTAAACCTGTTTGGATTTTCATCCAAAAATATTTTTATGAAATTGATCCTTCTGAAAGAGTTTCAGCAGATGTTCTAGTTCTCATTGAATCCTTAAAACAATAAAACTTTATATTTTCATTATCAATAAATTTGATCGTCCGCCTATTTCCTTGCTTTCAAGCCCAATTATTTTGATGATTCGTAATTTACTTTAATGAAATTAATTATAAATTTAATGATATATTGCCTTCTTAATCTAAAATATCCTATGCCTTGTAAACCTGTTTGGATTTTCATCCAAAAATATTTTTATGAAATTGATCCTTCTGAAAGAGCTTCAGCAGATGTTCTAGTTCTCATTGAATCCTTAAAAACACAATAAAACTTTATTGACGTTATTAATAAATTGGATCATCGTTATTAATAAATTGATCGACACCCAACAACTTCCTTACAAGCGAAGAAAAAATTCTTAAAACCAACAATAAAGGATTCGCAGCAGGCCCTTATTATCGAGGTACATGATGCAAACAACTTCAATCCAACGATTGACCAATTTGCAACGAAGGTGAGAGCACTTGGTCAAAATTTGCAACCACTTATAATTCGTTGCCATTTTGACAACTCCTATGTATTTTATTTTAATGAAGTTAAATATAAATTTAATGATATATTGGCTGCATTAGAAAGCTGTTTCAAAATATTTTTTGTTCTTAATTTAAAATATCCTATGCCTTGTAAACCTGTTTGGATTTTCATCCAAAAATATTTTTATGAAATTGACACTTCTGAAAGAGCTTCAGCAGATGTTCTAGTTCTCATTGAATCCTTAAAAAAACAATAATGTATAAATGCCATCTATGCTTAACATCTTTTGTAGATGTTAAAACACTTGTTATCCATTATAAACAAAAACATTATTTTAAAGCAACAAATGATTATCAATGCTTTAACTGTAGTCAAATCTATAATTTGAAAAGTTTTAAAAGACATTTTGAAAGATCTTGTAAGGGCTTAAATATCAGTTCACCTTCTTCTACACCTGTAGAAAATATATTTTCTGTTGAAGAAAATATTCAAAATAGTAACCTTGAAAATGAAAAAACACTACCTGAACAAAATAATATTTTTGAAAATATTGAAGCTTCTGCAACAAGATTTCTTTGTAACTTGTACGGAAATTCTAATTTATCTCGTAAAATTGTTGAAGATATAGTTGCAGATTTAACAGAAGAATTTTTTTCAGTAATATTCAAAAAATTAAACCAAGAGTTTTTTGAACATATTAATTCTGATATGAAAGATAAATTTAAACAGATTCTCACTTTTCTACAGAACCCTTTTCAAAAAGTCAAAACTTTTTACAAATTTATTCAAACGTCAAAAAATAAAAATTTTTATCATGAACCTTCAAGCTATGTTATAAATAAAGAAGTTTGCGTTAAGAGTGGAACGACCCCTACTTTAGATAGTGTTGAATCTGATGGTATTATACTACCGTTGAAATTTCAGTTTAAGAAGTTCTTTGAATTACCTGAAATCTATAAGGCTACTATACAAAATATGAAATATCTTACTACTAACAACATTACTCATTTGATAACAACTGACATTTGGAAAGAAAGAATAGGTAAATTCCCAGAAGAAAAACGTTCCAAAGTAATCCCTTTTAACTTGTATTTCGATGATTTTGAATCAAATAACCCTCTAGGTTCTCACGGTGGAACTCATTCCATTGGAGCCGTATACTATAATTTTCCAAGTCTTCCGCAGCACATTAATTCTGAATTAAACAACATTTTTGTTGCAATGTTGTTTTATTCCAAATATAAGTGCTTTGGGGAAAATTCGATTTTCTATCACCTTGTCGAAGAAATAAAAATTCTGGAAGAAAATGGAGTTACAATTACATTGAAATCTGGAGAGACAGATCATTTTTACTTTGTATTAGGATTAATAACAGGAGATAACCTAGGCTTAAATACAGTTCTTGGTTACTCCAAAAGCTTTAATTCACAATATTACTGTCGTATTTGCACTTGTTCAAAAACTCAAAACTATGTAACTTGTTCCGATAAGAGTAGCTATCACAGGACAATTATTGGATACCAAAATGATTTAGCGAAGTTTTCAAAACCAACTGAGAGAATGATAAATACTGGAATCAGGGAAGAATCAGTTTTCAATAATATTCCATCATTTCATGTAGTACATAATGTTACAGTAGATATTATGCATGATTTATTTGAGGGTGTGTGCCACTACGATTTATGCAAGATTATCAATCAATTTATATTGGTTGACAAATTTTTTTCCCTAGACGTTTTGAATAACAGAACGCAACTTTTCAAATACAGTAAATCAGAAATTGGTAATATCGCCCCAATTATCAAACCCGAACACATCCAAAGGCAAAAGTTAAACATGTCAGCAAAAGAAATGTGGACGTTTTCCCGATTTTTACCAATTATTATTGGTGATCTTGTCCCAGAAAAAAATAATCACTGGGAATTATTAACTCTTCTCAACAAAATCCTGGATATTGTCTTAAAATCTGATTTTAAGGAAGTTGACCTCAATAATTTGCAAACTTTAATTTCCAAGCATCACTCGACATACATCAAACTATTCAATGAAAATTTAAAACCTAAATTTCATTTTATGATTCACTATCCTTATGTTATGCGTATGCTCGGTCCTCTTAAACATTTTTGGTCATTTAGATTTGAATCAAAACATAAAGAGCTTAAAAACTATTGTAATAGCATAACTTCTCGAAGAAATCTTCCATTGTCCTTGGGTATTAAAAGCTCATTGATGTTTTCTAAAAGAATAACTTGCATCTCAGAAATTTCTCCTGAAATTTCAAATATTTCAAAAAGTGACGGGACTTTAATAAAAGAAAGTTTTTTTTATTCTAAACTACGAAATATTTCTTCTTATAAAATTCATTTTGATGACGCACTTTGTTATAATTCACTAACGTACCAAAAACTTTGCTATAAGATTAATGACTACATTGGCTTTTCTGAAAATATTTTTAGAATTGAATGTCTAGTTTTGTTGAAAACTATTCCATACGTAATTTGTGAGAAAATAATAGTTTCCAATTACATTGATCATTTTAATTCTTATGAAGTCCTTAAAAGCACTCATGATTACTTTATTTACATTATTAATACATTTGATGGTCCGCCTGTTTCCTTACTTTCAAACCCCAATGGTAAAAATTATATATTTTTAAAATTTTTTTGAAAGAAGTTTTAAAATAATTTAAATATATCAAAAAGTGATTAATAATTCTTTCTATTCCATTGCACTTATGTATATCCACTGTCTACGATTCAAAAACCAATAGTTTTTTTCGAAATCCTCTAAAAATTACACTTTACACTCACGCCTTTTTTAATTTTTTTTTAAATTTCTATTTGATTGAGCCCCGGTATATTTGGGATTGATTCAGAACTATTATAAAAGCATAACTCGAAGCTATCTTTCTTTGTCCATAAGCCTAAGGTCAAATAACGAAAGAAAATGTTCAATAAATAATCTAATTTGCAAAAAAAGGAAATATTGATTATTATAAGTTTGATTAGTCTTTAAAAATAATCTAGTAACAATATTTATGTTATTTTTGTTGAAAATAATTATTGATGCTAACATTAAATAAAATTAGAACAATTGAAATAATGTAATGTAAAGTACAGTGTAACATAACAAATTCATAAAAAATGTACATTTAAAATTTATTATTGTTGCTATGAAAAAAGTATTAATTTTTATTATTTATTGATATATATTTAATTAGGTACTTAAATAAAAAACTGAAAATAAATAAAATAATCTTTTTATTAATCTTTTTGGAATTTTCAGGATTGAAGGTAATTTTACTACGAACGTGATCAAAATCGCGTATTCCACGAACGTGATTTATTGATCACGCTCTATTTATCACGTTCGTAGTAAAATGACTACGTTCGTGGTAAAAGCTTGTTCAGTAAATCACGTTCGTGGTAAAAGCTTGGCTGGTTTCGTTGTAAAAGCTTGGTCAATTGATCACATTCGTGGTAAATGCTTGGTCAATAAATCACGTTCGTGGTAAGTGCTTGGTTGGTTTCGTTGTAAAAGCTTGGTCAATTGATCACATTCGTGGTAAATGCTTGGTCAATAAATCACGTTCGTGGTAAGTGCTTGGTTGGTTTCGTTGTAAAAGCTTGGTCAATTGATCACATTCGTGGTAAATGCTTGGTCAATAAATCACGTTCGTGGTAAGTGCTTGGTTGGTTTCGTTGTAAAAGCTTGGTCAATTGATCACATTCGTGGTAAATGCTTGGTCAATAAATCACGTTCGTGGTAAGTGCTTGGTTGGTTTCGTTGTAAAAGCTTGGTCAATTGATCACATTCGTGGTAATTGCTTGGTCAATAAATCACGTTCGTGGTAAGTGCTTGGTTGGTTTCGTTGTAAAAGCTTGGTCAATTGATCACATTCGTGGTAAATGCTTGGTCAATAAATCACGTTCGTGGTAAGTGCTTGGTTGGTTTCGTTGTAAAAGCTTGGTCAATTGATCACATTCGTGGTAAATGCTTGGTCAATAAATCACGTTCGTGGTAAGTGCTTGGTTGGTTTCGTTGTAAAAGCTTGGTCAATTGATCACATTCGTGGTAAATGCTTGGTCAATAAATCACGTTCGTGGTAAGTGCTTGGTTGGTTTCGTTGTAAAAGCTTGGTCAATTGATCACATTCGTGGTAAATGCTTGGTCAATAAATCACGTTCGTGGTAAGTGCTTGGTTGGTTTCGTTGTAAAAGCTTGGTCAATTGATCACATTCGTGGTAAATGCTTGGTCATAAAATCACGTTCGTGGTAAGTGCTTGGTTGGTTTCGTTGTAAAAGCTTGGTCAATTGATCACGTTCGTGGTAAATGCTTGGTCAATAAATCACATTCGTGGTAAATGCTTGGTTGCTTTCGTTGTAAAAGCTTGGTTAATTGATCACATTCGTGGTAAATGCTTGGTCATAAAATCACGTTCGTGGTAAATGCTTGGTTGCTTTCGTTGTAAAAGCTTGGTCAATTGATCACGTTCGTGGTAAATACTTGGTCAATAAATCACGTTCGTGGTAAATGCTTGGTTGGTTTCGTTAAAAAAGCTTGGTCAATTGATCACATTCGTGGTAAATGCTTGGTTGGTTTCGTTGTAAAAGCTTGGTCAATTGATCACGTTCGTGGTAAATGCAGGGTTGATTTCGTTGTAAAAGCTTGGCATATTGATCACGTTCGTGATCAGTTTTAATAATTTTCGTAGAACATAATCCTTATGTAATACATAGTAAATAAATTTAGTACACAAACCATGAATATTGGTTGGCCAACAATGTAAGTTGGTTGACCAACAATGAAATCAACAATGTTTGTGATCAGTTTTTGATAAATAATTTTATCATAAAGTGATCACGCAGGCTTTGTTGAAACAACAATGCCCATTGATTGACGCAAAATCAACCAAGGATATTAGTTGATATCACCAAGGTTTTTTTTTCGGTGTTATTCTAGCGCATATGGTTGCCTAGATCTACAAGTGCTTTCGTTTTAAAAACATTTCGTATAAGATTCTAGCGCATATGGTTGCCTAGATCTACAAGTGCTTTCGTTTTAAAAACATTTCGTATAAGATTCTAGCGCATATGGTTGCCTAAATCTAGAAGTTCAATTTCGTTCTAAAACAATTCGCATATTGTTCTCGCGAAGATTGTTATCTAAACTCGCATGTGAACTTTGTCTTACCTATTTTGTACATTATTGTCGCGTATCTTTTACATTCCTGTTCTAGTGATTTAATGGTCAGCATTTCGTATCTCAGTCTTAACAAAAGCAACACACCTCGTTGCGAGTTCACACAACATTAAGCATAACTAACAGTTTCT
>OX456986.1:3893144-3944936 GCA_949752695.1 Melanostoma scalare
CCAACGTGCTTACAGTTTGACAAGCACAGACAGAGAAACAAGAAAATTTGATATTTAGAAGTAAAATTCACGTTTTGCACCAGGCGCACAGAAATATCAGACAGCAAGCTCTCCTTTTAAAATAAAATTCAAGTAAAGACAAGACTCCGCCTTTGATCAGATGAATTTGGCGCGCAAAGCGCTATGTGAGAAACTGGCCAATGGGAAATGGACACGAATAAGTGTGTCGTATGTGTGTGTAAAAAGTATTCAGGGCCGCAATTATCGCATATGCAAATGTGTAAATGTACAGAGCGCCAAGTTCTGAGGGCGCATTGGTGAGAGTAAGGAAAATCAATATTAACAATGAAGCCATCAGCATATTAATTTTGCTTTGTGCGAAAATTTGTTTTAACATAAAAAATATGTTCATGTAATTTCATTCATCACACCTGTGCTGAGTTATTATTTGCACATTAACTCGTACTTCCACTAAACCTATAAAGGGGGCGCTTCTGTAAATTTTACACAGGGCGCTAGTTTAGCTCGGGACGGCCTTGAACTTATAACATAATGGGCGTTGACATAGCAAACTTGTTCAACCACTTTCTTTGTTTCTGGTCTAAGTACCTTCTTTCTGTGATTTCTGTGCGCCTGGTGCTCAGCGAGAATTTTACTTCTAAATAACGAATTTTCTTGTTTTTTCTTGTTTGCTTGCCTTGCCTAACTCCAATTGACTATGAATATGAATAACACCTACACTACAATGGAAATAAATACTCTACTCTATGACCTATACAACACACCAATTAGCAGAATTCACACAGCCTTATTAACATTGCCTGCTGCTTGATTCTGATTTCTGATTCTTACCTACTACTAGGCTCTGTGCGCCTGGTGAATAAACGAAAATTTGTTCAGTATTCCTCGATTTGAAGTTAAATTATTTTGTTTGTCTTCTTTTAATGTGATGATGTTGAACAAACTTTTAATGTCTTTATTTTCCTGGGCTGATTTTAAAATAAAGGAATCTATTTGCTTTTTTTACCATTGATGAAATAATGTGTTTATTGCACAATATACACTGTCGTTTGTATTAATTTGAGTAAAATGATGCAGAATCGGGATGCAATGAAATTTTTTAATTTAATAAAAAGTAGGTTAAATATTTATTACAGTCGAATTGTCTCGATGTTTTCTTAAGTTTCTTTGTGTCTAGTGTCTTACAAGAAGGGTGCTTCTTAAAAAATTTAAGCTAACCTCCGTAAGACTCAGTCAGTTGGTTAAAAGTTGCTCATTTCTCATAACGTCAGTTTCCATTGGAGGCATTCTCAAACCACCATTAGTGCAAAAAGATCGCTTCTTGCCTTATCGAAAATATCGTCTACATGAATTTGGCCAAAGAAGTTACTTGAAATTATATTGTTATCAGTCTATTAGTTTTCAAACCCAAATACTTACAGAACATTTCATCCCTTTGCGGAGAAATTGTTTCTAGACTTTTTAGCTTGTTTGAATGTTTATTTTAACAATTTTCGGATCCTACAAAAACAAAACGATCAATTCGTTAATATTGAATGCCTACAACGAAGCATGTCTCCTTTTAGCGCGAACAGGCGTTTGCACACTATGCACTCGTGTGGCTTCAGTTTTAAGTGCTTTGCTTTGATGTGCTGCTGTAAGCCAGAATTGCGTTTAAATGACTTCTCGCATAATTCGCACTTGTGTTTGCGAATATCTGAGTGAGTTATACGATGTTGGAGCAGAAGTTTTAAATTCTTGAAAATCTTCGGGCACTCCTTGCAGAAGAATTTTTGGAAATGGCGATGGATGCGGACTTTGGCAAATTTAGTTATTGGTTTGCAGCATGTACTGCAAAATGCAAGTACTTCCCCTGCATTTGGTTTTAGTTGGCATTGATTTTCGATGTAGTGCAGCCGAAAGTGATCAATCGAATTGAACCTTTTATTGCAACCTAGACAGAGAAGATTGAATAGATTTAAACTCGACGGTTTAGTCTTCGCTTTGCTGATGCGCTCCGGTTTTTTGGAAGTATTTTTATTTTTATTGCGTTTCTTGGCTGCTTTTAACTTGCAGTCAGATTCGTGATTTCTAAAAATTCTCCAGTGACTGAAAGTCTTTTTAGAACAGAACCTACACTCGATGGTGTTCATAGATGATTTTGTGTTCTTCGTCAAGCATATGTAGTTTAGGTGGTTCCGAAGCGCTATTCTACTCATAAAGAATTTTTCACAAGTTGGACATTCTCGACCTTGGTTTTTTCGTCTCATGGCTTTGGGATGCATTTTGATTTTGTGTTTGAGCAAATCTCGAATGCGCAAAAAAATGATAGAACAATGTCCACATTGTATGGATTTTAATTGTGTTTCTGAATCAGTTGGTTCTGTTATGCTCTTTATTGGCAATGTAACCATGGGAACGTGGGTATTTGTAACGTGATGTTTGAGACCTTCAGCTGAGAAAAATTGCGACTGACACATGGAACATGGATGAAGGTGGAATGCAGAAGCCGTCTTAACAATGCTTTCATTTAACACAACAATGTTTGGTTTTTTTACACTCGTCTCTACTGTAGGCCGAGGCAGTAAATCACTAACGGATGTCACTACGAGCTTTCCCCTCGAAGAGGAGTTATCGTTGAAATTTAAATCACTCCTTAATATTGTCGGTTCGTTTGGATATTTAGGTTTAGCAGTGATTAAAGTATCTGGAGGAACGCTGCCAGCCAACATATCTTCTTTGTCTTCTGTCTTTTCAGTCTTATATACGTTTGGGAAATTAATGGATTCCTTGCACTCGACATAGTTGTGGTCATGAAGTACAGGTGCATATTCTATTTTCGAAGGGTAATGTGTCTTGGGTATGAAAAAGTCTGGGTTGACGATCTGATCAATTTCGCTACAATTTTCGTCATCAGGAATGTCAATAAATGGATCGTCAAGATTGATTATCTCCATGATATCACAGTTATTTATGATATCTTGCGTGTTTAACATAGGAAAGTCACAGAAGGAGAATTTCTGTTCGCAATCTTGATCTTCTTCCAATTCGTCGCTTAGAAAACTGTCGAAATGTTCAGCAACTTCTTGTTTAACATTCACCACTGGTTCTTGCTTTATTTTTAGTTGTCTTTCGGGTGGTTTGATGAACTTTTCACTTCGAATTGTATTTTGCAGGAGCTTCTGCGTCTCTAGAACTGTGTCTACGAACTCGGAAAAGTTATTGAGACTTTTCAAACAAGAAGAACACATATCTTTTGGAAGATTATCGTCAAGCTGAATATTAAGAGTTGGTAAACACTTTTGAATCATTCCGAAAATTTCAAAGTTTGTTGCAAAAGTTGCAACTGGACGACAGCAGATTCCACAAAGGCGGCAGCTACTTTCAGCAATCTAAACCAAAGAAATTTTACGTATGTTTATGATAAGTGCACGTATTTACTTACCTTCAAGTCTTCTTGTTGAGTATTATCAGTTGAAGGTCTTAAGTCTGTTAGATCATTCCATGAGGTTTTTATTGACGGTACGGCTGTCTTTTTCAGTTTTTTTCTGCAGTTGAAATTGATGAAGTCTTCGGGAGCAAAGTGTCGGCAACATATTGCACTCCATTTTGATGGCTTCCAACCAGGCTCCCGGTTGGCAAATTCAATCCATTTCTTCAGAAGATCTTTGCGATTGTGTGGGAATCTTTAGTAAATCTACAGGTAAAATTACGAGTTCTTATGTTCGTTTTATTACTGTGGGCTTACTTGTGAAATGAGATGTTTTCTGTTTTATATTTGCCTTGGCAATCGGGAACAACACAAAACGAAGGCATTTTAAAATAAAGGCTTATTTATTTGTAGAAATTAAAGAAAAACACAACACCGTGCACCCAAAACATTTTTTTTTTTTTCGCACAAATGTCAAATTTTATTCGGTGAGAGGCACTGCCAGATATCAAATTCCTTTGACGGCTGTTTTTATTAAAAAAAAAGTTATAACAACTGATTTATTTTTATAGGTATTTAGTTTGATGAATTTTCATTATTTTTGTCTTTTTTGTTTAGTTTACAGTGCACACCATAAACTGCTACCTGTGACTACAATCCAATCGCAATGAAACACTTGTAACTTTGTAAGAACCAGTTCCCCAGATCGCAGGATACGCAGGTTTGTGTAAGTCTTATCTGAGGAAATGCAAAAGTAAATCAAATCAATAATTTAGGACATGGTAACACTTTGCACATCCGCCTAACAGTATGCAATATTTTTGTGTTTTTAAACTGAATTATAGGTGTCCCTCAAATCGCATTGAAGTTGCGACAACTGTTTGCACAAGAACTGAGCTTGACATTTCACCATTGTATATATATATTATAAAGAACCAGTTCCCCAGATCGCAGGATACGCAGGTTGGTGTAAAAGTCTTATCTGTGGAAATGCAAAAGTATCAAAAAAAATTATGACATGGCAGCACTTTGTACATCCGCCTAACACTATGCAATATTTTTGTGTTTTTAAACTGAATTGTAGGTGTCCCTCAAATCGCATTGAAGTTACGACAACTGTTTGCACAAGAACTGAACTTGACATTTCACAATCAAAGTTAAATTTTGCGAAAAAAGTTTTCCAAAAAAATATCTACGCTATTTGGGTTTGGTGTTTATGTTTGTGGGTGGTGTGGTGAGTGTAATGACGAAAAGGTCAGTCAAGGTCCTTTGAAAAAAGAAAATAAGAAAACGAAAGTCCAACGACAAAATAAAAGATTTTTGAAGAGGAAACCCGTCCGTAGTCACCATGTCGGTATTAATAAACTCAAAACTACCTCTACTGTTCTCTAGATTAAATATTAACCTAGCAAGTACCAGCCGCCTACAATCGATGAACCATGCAAAAGTAGGAAAGTAAGTTGATCTTTGTTGTCATGTCAATAATTTCTTATTTTTTCAATAACCTTTTTTTGATTTAAAAGTGAGTATGATCTAGTAGTTGTGGGCGGAGGAATAGTTGGAGTAGCATCGGCACGTGAAATCTTACTGCGTCATCCCCATTTGAAAGTTGCTGTGCTAGAGAAAGAGGGAAAACTTGCATTCCATCAGAGCGGTCACAACAGTGGAGTAATTCATGCCGGTATTTATTACAAACCAGGCACTTTGAAGGCTAAACTCTGTGTGGAAGGACTCAAGCTGTCTTACAAGTACTTAGATGAAAAAAAAATTCCTTACAAAAAAGTTGGTAAGCTAATAGTAGCAACAGATAACTCAGAAATAGGCCGATTGCATGATTTGCATCAACGTGGAATACAAAATGAAGTTCCTGACCTGCAGTTGATTGATGGTGAACAGATTCAAGAAATTGAACCCTACTGCCAAGGAGTGAAGGCTCTTTGGTCGCCACAAACTGGAATCGTTGATTGGGCTATGGTGACAGAGTACTATGGCAACGATTTCAAACAAGCAGGTGGTAGAATTTTCCTGAACTTTAAAGTAACAAAGTTCAATGAAACTCCCACCAATGCTGAGTACCCGGTAACCATACAAGGAAGTATGGCACACCAGCAAATTAAAACTCGATATGTTCTCACCTGCGGTGGTTTGCAATCAGACATCCTGGCCGGTCTGACTGGTTGCTCGAGGGATCCAAGAATAGTGCCATTCCGCGGAGAGTATTTGTTGTTGGCTCCAGAAAAGTGTCACATGGTTAAAGGAAATATTTATCCTGTGCCGAATCCAAAACTGCCGTTCCTTGGGGTTCACTTTACCCCTCGAATGGACGGCAGCGTGTGGCTGGGACCAAACGCTGTGCTGGCCTTTAAACGCGAAGGATACAGGTGAATAAAGCTTATATAACAAAAAAGTGCTCAAACTTACTTTAATTTACTTTGTTTAGCTGGGGTGACATAAATCCTTTTGAACTGGCTGATGCACTCCGGTATCCAGGATTCATCAAAATGGCAATGAAGAACATCACTTTTGGGTTGTGTGAGATTTCAAAATCTGCATTCATTCCCCTGCAAGTCAAAGATCTACAAAAATACATCCCGAACATACTTGAATACGATATCTCCAGAGGACCGGCGGGCGTTCGGGCACAAGCACTGGACATTGACGGAAATTTGGTAGATGATTTTGTATTTGATAGAGGAACAGGTATCGGGGCTTTGGCTAAGAATGTGCTTCACTGTAGGAACGCTCCATCTCCCGGTGCTACTAGCTCGTTAGCTATTGCAAAAATGGTAGCCGATAAAATAGAAAAGGAATTCAATGTCCGAGCTTGAAACCAAAGAAATTGTTTCTAAGAAAACTGAGTTTTTTTTTTGTAAATGTAAAGTGTTGTTAATTTAGTTAAGCTGTTAACTAATAAATCTTTCGTTAATTTTGAATTTTAGAGTTCGTTTTTGCTTTCAAACCGCTGGTTGTTTGGATATTAATTATAACGATTTTTAAACGCAAAGCTGCTTGTTGTCTACTTTACGCCGCGCATTGCATTTTAACTGCACACTTTGTAGTTGAATCCGAGAACTTTCTTGTTCATCAAAGAACAGAGACGTTCATTTTCTTAACGGAGGAGCAAAATCGCATTCCGTTTTTCTTTGTTAAATACTCGTCATCTCAGCTATCAGAGGAAATCTGTGAGGGAACTTTCCTTTCGGATGAGATATTACACGTCTGCTACCACCTTCAATTTTTTTACAATGCTGGCAATGAAGACGCAAACTTAAAGAAGATTTAATAAAGCTTAACTGCAGGTTCCATCCTTCCCCAAACCAAAACCAATTTTGGAATTCAAGACGAATAATGATATTACACCATCTCTAACAGTGTTTTTAGTAGTCCCAAAAAATACCTTTATACCGTTTTTAATGCTCCCCAACTGTTTCTGTTTTCTGTTCAGCTGCTGACAGGTTTTTTGTACTTCAAACTTCCACCAAAACCACAATGAAATGCATTTTTAGAGCTTTTTTTTATTATTTTCATAAGATTCAGACTAAATAGATCGAAATTCGTTTCGAGTATCACTCAGCTACTCAAGTGATTGTAAAAGATATTCGCACTCTTATGCTAAATTAAGGCCTAAGCAATGTTGCGTATTTATTTAAAGACTTTCCATATTCAATTTCATCTAAGCTTGAGCTAGAAACATTTGTAAACTTAACCGTAAGAAAAAAGTGTTACTACGTCCTTTTTTTATAATAAATGCATAAATAACGTTTCTCTACATTGGCACAGCTTTAGTAGTAACCTACAAAAAATAAAATAAACAGCACTGCTGTTAAAATAAAACTACTTGGTATGTTAACTTGGGCTAATTAAGTTCTGTCAACGTCGGCTCATTCATTGACTATTTGATTTTCGATTTTGCTTATCTTCTCTTGGAGATTTTTACTTTCTGCTTCCATTAGCTTCAGATCGCTGAGAATGTTCTCCAAGTTCGATAGAATGTTCCTCGACTTCTCCTGTTCAATTTGGTCTTCAAGGTCGCGAACTTCACGCATCACAGATCCGGTTTCCTTAACATGGACAATCAAGTTAGAGCAGTGAGAGTGCAACGTGATTAACAACTTGTATGCTCTCTTCGAACTCTCACTATCTTTGGCGGTCGTGAATAATAGATCATCGGCCACAGTAAATTGACGATCCAATTGGCCAGTGATTGTGTTGATTTGCTTCTGCAATTGCCTTGTGTCTCGCAGAACCTTTTCAATGTCATCTTTCTGCTTTCGAATGTTGCCGATAATTTCAAGTATTCGAGTTGTGTAAGCCTTACGACTGGTAGTTCTGTTTTCTTTTTGAAGAACACTTACCAGTTGGGAGTGCAAATTGGTTTTTGCTTTTAGCTCGCTCTCTAATTTCGTGACTTTTTCTTGGATGGATTCCATCTTTTTCAATCCATCGTTAGCTTGGGCGGAATTGATGTTCTTTGTTTTGGTTTTTTCCCAAGCCTGTTCGAGCGGCTCTTTGTGTTGTACCCACTTTTCTTCCAGCTTCGTTTTGCGACTTCTAGTGGATGCGATTAGCGCTTCCATTTTGGCTATGTTAACTTCTGGATTTTCCAATACAACACACGTTCGTTCGTGAACCTTTTTTTCTTCTTTCAGCTTTTCCTGTGTCGTTTGGGATTGCTTTCGAAGTTCCTTCATGTTGTTGATTCCAATCTGAATCTGTTTGTGCTCCGATATGTGCTCATCGATCCATTGTCTCAGTTTTTCAATTTCCTCCTTCAAATTCTGCATCGAACTGAACAGAGAGACTAGATATGTGTTGTTTTTCTTCTTATCACTCCCTTCAAAGGAAGCAATCTTAGCCAAAACAGCCTTATCTTTGGGAGCCACCACGACAGACATCGCAACAGAATGTTCGCTCTGAGTATTTATCATTTCGATCAGCTTATCCGTGTCCAGCTTTTGACTATCCCTCATTTTACACTCTTTATCGTTCATGTGAATCAAGGAGTTTGGCAGCGTATTGATTTTGGTTTCCTGAAATATGCCAGGTGACCTCTTAAGCCAATACTTACGCAGCTCTGGGGGCGCATCAGGTTCATTTTTTTCCGACAAGCGTGGTATATTTAGGCTCACTTTGGATTTAAATGGATTTGTTTGAGAATATGAATCGATAATTACCTTATTCCACTCCCTCATCCCGAATTTCTTGCAATACTGAGTCACCCATGCGGTATTCATTGAATAGTACACATTTTTCTTGATCTTCTCTTCTAAAATAGTCAATTTATCTGCGAGGACCTCAATAGACTGTTCGAATAGGAGATTTTCACTCTCTTTCGGAAGCATTTCAATCAAAAACATAAAAACACGCCTGACCTCGACGATGTTCGAGTAAAGGAATGTTTGATATCCAATGTCCCCTCGGAACCCTATGTGAGTGCATGCTTCGGCCAAAGTAGCTGCAACTGAGAAACGTTGTGCCATTGCTGCGGGAAGTGAACTGGGTAGCACCAAAGATGGATTTATAAGTTGAAAACATTTTGAGACAGTTTGCACTATAAGTTCCGGCGAAAAACTTGAAAGGCTAACAATTTCTTCGTCAATCTCACATCCAATTTGTCGCAGTGAGTGCACAATGATTTTATCGATTTCATCCATTTTTAAGTCTGGAATACTTTTGTTATTACTATCGTAAGGAAACTAATCAAATTTTAAATGAAAACAACTCGAAAATTGATTAATACTTCTACATTGAAAACCAAAACCACTTCTTGCCACAGAAATTTAATTTAATTCAAATGTCAAAATAAGAACAGCCCATTTTTTGAGTGTTTCTTTTTCGCAAATTGTAAAGAGAAACAGCCAGATAAAATCAAAGAGTGTGACAGAGAGCGCTAGATATTTTCAATCAGCTGCGAAATTAGACCACTTGTTTTAGACTAATTTAGACTACCATAAAGGTGCAAATACATTGCAAGTATAAAACGACAGTTTTCTAGGCAAATTTTAAAACAACTGTCATCAAAATTCACTCTTCACTAAAAATCGTTCAAAAAACTATCAAAATTTACAAGATGAAAGGCTCAAATGAAACACAATCAGGAGGTCCAATTTTCGACCACTTTTTCGAGCTATTATGGCCTCGTATATCAAAAATAACACTTTACAAGCGTTGTTTCATTCATTATTCATTGTGAAATGGCTAATGCTGGGTTTACATGCATCTGCAACTGCGGAAGTGCAGAAAAGTAAAGCGGGACGGATGAAGATAACTAAGGAAGTGCGGATGGTGCGTTCCCTCTCTATCAGACAAGTATGAATTTTATATCTTGTGTCTTTTTCCGATTTTCATCTGCACTTGCAGATGTATATAAATCCACCATAAAGGTACTTACCAAAACTACAACACCAATAGTCAAATTGACAATGTCTAGAAACAGTGTTGCCAATTCAAAACCCAAAAGTCAAAAAAAGCACTTTTTAGATATAATTGTTTTCCATGAGTCAAAATATTATTCAACTGGGTTTTTATTAATTTATCACTCACAATAATTAAAAAATTAAGCAACAAATCTCCAGTTCATAAAATTGTTTATTACGAATCACAAAGTAAGATATGGAGACAAAATATTGTTAAACTTATTTTTTATTTAACACTCACAATTATTGAAAAATAAAAAACAAAACAACGATCCGAAAATTGTTTATTACAAAAAAATATTCAATCATCTGCCAATCTCTGTCTAGCATTTCCCTTTGCCGCAAACTTCCTCTTCTTAAACGAAGTTGATACCCCTATCGCTAATTCTGGATCGAGACTGACAATAGTTTTCTCTTTGAAACGCTTAACTGGCGGCTCGTACGGAATTTCAGACACAACAGGTGGCACATAGTAGTTATTAGTAGCAGGTAACTCCCAGTTTATAGGTTTTTCTTCTGGCCTGCAAAAACAAAAAAAAAAACACAATTTGCTATAGTTTGTAATGAATGAAAAAAAGATTAAGGTCCTGTTTCACAGCCAACTTTTTTTCGTGCCAAAGAACCATTTCATCGCTCCACAAAAACTATCGACTGCATTGCAAAAAAAAATCAGTACTCTTTATAGGTTCGTTCGTTGAACTTTACCCAGGGTTGATCCAGGTTTCCTTAACAAACTTATGAGTTGTCAAAAACCTGGGACTTCCAGTCCTCAAAAAACGTTAAATCACAAAATCACACTCATCCCTGTCATTTGAATAAAAACACATGTCATTTGACAGCCCTCAACTCGCCCCAGCAAAAACCTAGGGCGAGTTGTGGGTAAACCCAGGTCAACCTCAGGGCTCAAAAAACACTCAGTTTTACATACAGGGCGAGTTTAGGTTTTTCAAAAAAAAACTTTGTGGCGACCACAGAGCGACGATCCGACCCCACGGTCTCAACGAACGAACCTTATACTGTGCTCAATTATATCAACGCAAAGCCCGATCGAAAAGAGTAATTTCATCATTCAACACCTGCCTGAAAACTCACAACCCAGACTATTGAAAAATCAACGCATATCCAGTCATTAGTCTAAGCAAAACTTGAGCACTTACGAGTTATTTCTGAGCATGCTACAATTTACGAGTATATTATGTAATCTTACTTTTTCTCAACTACTGTCCAGGCTCCAATATCCGGCGTCTGGGATTCTTCTTCAGTCTTAAATGTTTGTCGTTTCTCTTCTTTTGCTTTCTCCTCTTTTGGATCCATTCGTCGAAACATTTTCAGTCGTTCACGATTATACTTCGCCACTTCTTCGGGGGCATTCTTTTGAAAATCTTTAGCTTGTTGTTGCAACTGAATCTCTTGCTGAGCTTCAGCTATTTGATTTATTTTATTGTACTCGTCCAGAGATAAATAACCTTCCTTAGGTTCCGTCCAAACTGACTCGTTTGTTTTTACATTCCAGTAATAAGTGTGACCTTCTGGTGATTTACCTTCTACCCAAAGCGATGCATTCGGAACTTCTTCAGGGCTGGCGACTTTACCAACTGTCGGTCGAAGTGAATCGTCTTCTTCGTCTGAGCTACCTGGCAAACGCATCGGATCAATTTGACCTGATTGTCGTCCGCCTCTCGTTCCACCAAAGCGGCTTCCTGACGATGAACCTACCGCATCCATAACTGAAGATACAGACCTTGCGGTCATATCACCTTTAGAGTGGATGTCCATGGCATAGGACCTCAGTGCGGCATCTTCCATTTTACGAATTTCCATGTCCATTTTCTGACGTTCCTTTTCAGATTTTTCGCTACTTCGACTGATGTCGGTAATGCGTTTCGCCACACTGGCCTTATGCCTCTTGCCGCTTTCATGGAATGCAACACTCTATTTTAAAATAAAAAAAAAAGAAGTAAAAATTGTCGGGTTTTGAATGAAATTAGACCTACCGCCTTGTTGTCACTTATCCAACACTTGCAGAAGTCGCAGTACTTTTTCTCGTTAGATTTCCAGTAATCAGTCCTAAATCAAAGTTAAAGAATTTGTTAAAAAATTTAGAAGATCATTAAAGGAAACATATTTTCATTTTCTCGCTTTAAAATTACTATGACCTGTGAGCAGTGGCATTTAAATATGGTGACATTAAAGTACCGTTCATTTAAAAACTACAAGCATAGAAAAAGCATATCTTGAATCAAAAGACTGCATTCAAACGTCCCTTGTTCATATATGCCAAGCACCTGCCATTTAATTACATCGCGTGACTTGGCCGGCTTCTTTATGGAAAGTGTTAACTGACCTATGATGACTTCGAAGTTAGCTATAGCAATTCACCAAGTCTTCACGGTTTGTGCAAAACATTGCCAGCACGCAACGCAGTTAAAATGAACAAGAACTGATAATTCTGAATTGTAAGTAGTCCTGAACAGCAAATAAAGGCAATTCTGTTGTGGAAGAAGAGTTTTTACAATCTTTTCCTGATGAAGAGTGGTGATTTGACCCAATTAGTAAACAGAACACACGCGCTGTTGTGTGTCAGGTTAAATGTGGTTGAACATTTAGCGATATAAATTCTTGTGGCGTAAAATACGAGATAAACAATTTATGATCATTTAATGGTCAGTCGTTAATTGAGAGGAAGGTTAATTTGTTGATTAAGCGGATTAAGCTCTCAAGTCTAAAATGGCACCGATATTTTTCAAATGCGGTGGTCCGCTGGAAAAACACTTAACATGTTTCTATAGTTTCATTTTGAATATATGAAAAACAACGAACACAAATTTTTAGTGTTGTTCAAAGACTACTTAAGAAAAACTTATCCGAATACCAACTTTTTGTTGATTATTGCGGAAGAGAAGCATCTGCTGAAAGCGCAGTGCATAATAAATGCCAGGACTTTATCTTAGCTTCGAAGAAATGCCCACTTCCAAAGACTTCATCGAAAGTAGTACATAAAATATTAACAGACAAACTCCATTTGGTTGTATATAATATACATAAGTGTGAGTTAAAGACCGGCAGTAGGCAAGAGCAAACACTGATCTTTCGCTTTTTATTGATCTCAACAACTTGCCGGCCTACTTACCACCAAAATGGCAAAAATACTACAACTTTTACATTTGATAAAGATGGGAACATATTTTATGGTCTTGATTCAAGTAAACCACTGCATTATTTGTATGTGTATTTTGCTTGCTGCAAATAAAAATTCACTAAACCATCCCCAACGAACATAATGTTAAAAATAGAAACCCAAATTTGTGTCACATGTGCGCTATGTTTTGAAGTAGAATCAAGCCAACTGTAGAAAGCCAAACAACAAACAGAATTGCAAATTGCCATGAATACAAAAAAAAAAATAGTACATTCTCCATATCCCACATGTATGAACATTTACATAAATGCCAGAATGTCACAGTGTCAATCCTTTATTTCGACAATGACCTTTGTTTGACACGGTTCATATATTTAATAAAAAATGCCCACCCTTTTGCCGAAACAAGCCAAGAAAGAAATCCCAAATGCGTGAGGATTGGGTGTAACAATTTTATTCGGCAATTCTATAATCGACATTACCGTTTGCTATATGGCTTGCTGTTTGCCACAAGACTATAGTCCTTACACTTGAAAAAGTAGTTGGATCATTTTTATATATCAACGGATGGTGTGCTAAGTGGCAATATGAGTATAAAGGAATCGTTAACACTTCCCATTTACAAATGAACGAGTTGTTTCGTGACATAACGTCTACGTGACGTCGATGTTATGAAGTCCCTTCTGTATGACCTAATATGTTTCAGTCATATAAGTCGAAGCAGTTGACAAGAGTAGAGATTGATATTGTCCTGCACCTAGCTGTTGTGTATCTTTTTTTATTTTCTATTCAGAAGTGTTGACGTACACAAAAAAGCTTTGCTGTGCTTAAAAACTTGTTAGCATTCCATATGAGGAAATAAATCAATTTGACTAGGTCCTTGGTATGGTAGGTGTTTTGTCTTTTTTTTTTTTTGCTGACGATTTAGTTGGCTATGGTAATTTGCATTTATATGTGATTTGTTGAGACTACTTATGGATGTTAATGGAATTATTTAGCTTGTCCGAATTGAGTGCAGAGAAGTTTTGCGTTATGAAATGATTAATGGATTCAATTAGTAGTGTTTTCGTATTTTTTTTAAACTTCATACTACGGAGTAGTATCATCATAAAATAACAAGACACAGTTTATGATCATTGGCGCTATTCAACTCAAAAAAATTATGATTTTAGCCACATATTAAGAAATGAAAAATATATCTACGATTGCCATCGTTACTTAAAGAAAAAAATCATATTCACAATAAAAATTCGAAAAAATGAAAACATGTATTCAAAAAAACTTATTCCAAACAGCTGCTTTTTTGATTCATAATGAATAACGAATAGTCGGTACCAAATAAGACAATTCATTCACATTAGTGATTATATTTAGTTGCGAATTTTAATGGGATTCGAATTTCAAACTCCAACGTAACAGGCCGACATGCTGTTATAAAACGAGCGCCTCCCACCGTCTGCAAAGTTCCTGTACCTTTTATGAACATTTCTGTTGTGATAATACTTATCGAAAGCGGATGAGGAAACTCTTGGTCGTTTCGAAAGAAAAATTCTTCGAATGATCTTTGGTCCCGTATGCGAAGACAATGTGTGGAGAAGAAGATACAACAACGAGCTGTATGAGCTGTACCGCGACATGGGCATAGCCAGAAGAGTACGCATCGCGAGGCTACGATGGTTGGGTCATGTAGAGCGGATGGACCCAAACGCTCCGGCTCGACGGGTTTTCGAAAGCACATTGCAGGGAAATCGCAGAAGGGGAAGACCTCTTAGGTGGCACAATCAAGTCGATGAAGACCTCAACCGACTTAGAGTGCGAAACTGGAGAGAGCTCGCCCGAAATCGAGGTCGTTATAGAAGGATGTTGGTTGAGGCCCAGGTTCACCCCGAACTGTAATGCCCACCTAAATAAATAAGTAAGTACTTCAGGAATGAGAAAATGTTGCATCCACAACTAACAATCCGAATAACATTATGTTTTTATTTAGAGAAGAGGGTATTTATTGTGTCACATTTAAGCAAGCCACTAATTTTTCAGCGAGTATTTTCAATGAAAAATTCTCAAATAAATATAGTCCAGTCAATGAAGCGAAAAATAGGGCCTTACCTGCGAATTTTTTTACTGTGAACCGATTTGCATGAAATTTTGGAATTAGGCTCATCTTACCCTTAACTTCAAAAGTGAAAATGATTTGAACACCGCCACCACCCTGGGGGTGGTTGCCACCCCTTTTCGGGGGTGAATTTTTTTTTTCCAAATAACCTTGAATATCAATAAAAGGCGTAATTTTAAGCAAAAAATCAAATATAATTTTTTTCATTAAGTCCAATACTTTTCGAGTTATTGGCAATTGAAAATTCGCAATTTTTTCACGTTTTTCATCTATTTATTGCAAATATCTGCAAAATTATACTTTTTATCGAAAATTTTATAAAGAACAAAATTGTAGCAGGTAAAACAATGAACAATTTGGTTTTTCATAAAGTATTCTAAGAAATATATATTAAGCTAGATATAAAAGATCAAAGCCATTTTTTATTTTGTCTGAAATTTAATCGTCGTGGTCAATGCCATTTAGCGGCGAGCAGATGCATTTTATGCATTCCAATACAAGAGGATGTTTTGTAGTGCTTGAAATAAGCTTTTGAAATATTTCATTTTCACTTTTGAATTTAAGGGTAAGATGAGCCTAATTCCAAAATTTCTTGCAAATCGGTTCACAGTAAAAAAATTCGGACCTAAAATGCTTCATTGACTGCACTAATATGACTTTTTGTGAAATTAGCAAGTCGGCGGTAATTTTTTTGATAAGTCAATATTTGTTCTAACATTGGATCTCGTTTGTCGATGGAATGTTCTTTCGAAGTCAATAATCACAACATGCAAATCCTGTAAGGATCACAGTGTTTTCACTGTTTACTTTGCATTGCATCTGTTGTTGACTTGCCCGCGACAAACCCGGATTGGTTATCAGATAGCCTTATTACTTTTAGCAATCGAACACCCAATCAATACCTGCTCGATGAATTTCAAAGTGTGGAACATCAACTTGTTGGAACGGTAGTTATCGCAACTTTGTGTATCTCCCTTTGTTTTGTACATTGGTATAAGGCAACTCTCCCTCCATTGTTTTGGCAGAGTATCACCGCCTATTTGGAGATGAGAACGTGAGCCTAATGTCTCTCAGCCTTTTCAAAAACTCATATGGTACCTCGTCTGACCCAGCACTTTTTTTTAGTTCTTAAGTGCTACATTAACTTTATCGATTGTTTGTCGGGTATTTTCGTTAAGTTAGGTTCAGCTTCTTGGAAGTCCGCTGACAATTTTTATAAGGGGAAACACAGAATCTCTGCTACCTGGGGTTTGAGGAAAAAGTGTTTTCGATCAAAAGTCATGCATACGAACAACAGCATAAACAAACCGAGCAATAAATAATATTTGTAAAATTAACCTTAAAACACACAAAAAAAGTTAAGTATACGCCCAAGTGCATAAATTTTTTTTAATAGGCTAACAACTTATGCAAACCAGGCAAAATTTTTTATTACAGCTTCTTGTGGTTTTGATCTGAAAATTAGCTTTTACAGGTACGTAGCATTCAAATCTCCAAATAGCTTGCATTATAGTGGTGAAATGGTTAGCATATCGTAACGTTCTTAGCGAGTAAGTGTCAAATCTTCCGGTAGAAATTAACTTGCCACATAAACCTCTTTCTAACGTAGCCGCTCGAAATCAGCAAAAGATTGTACGTCCTTGAATCAATGCGCTATGCCCCGAGGCTCAAGGAGTTTTGTTGCTCCCCTTTTTTTCGAAAACTATATTGCTGATTGAGCCCTTTACTTCACTAACCAACTACATTCCACACGAAAAACGCATTTTTTAAAAATTTCAAAATAAAAACAAAAAATACAGATAACATGCTTCCTTTGCGGTCATCAGGAAGTCATCTAGTTAATTATTTTAAGTATGTGAGTTCATATTTTCTACCGCTCTTCTCATATATATGTGAATGCGTCACATATTTGGAGATATATGTGCCCTGGAACAAGAAGTAATCAGGAACCAAGTATTTGTCAGAGTAACCTTTTCACTCTTACAATGAACTTCCCAACAAATTATAAATATTTGTCATTTAATTGAAGAACTTTCCTCATTTATTTTTACATGCTTGCCCCCAAAAATTCATAAATAACCTAGGACGTGTGAACTTCGTGTGTTTATGAGGTGCTAAAACATACACGACGTTTTAAAGCTATTACTTTTCACCTGCCACATCAATTTGGTAGAGAACGTCGCAAAAGTTTTTACACAAACGGTTGCCTAGTTTTGACTGCCGAAGATGCGACGACATCGTGGCTAATGAAGAATATCTATAAAATCTTCCTTTTTATCGAAAAAAAACAACGCACTGCGTCAAAACCAATGCTAACACCGAATTATTATGTTTTCAAAAAGTAAATAAACCTAATTGACTATGACACATTAACCTCAAACCACGCTGTTATAGGAATGTGTTTAGTCGTTTTGTATTTGTGCTGAATGAATTTGTGTTTACTCGGAAGACTTCTCCAACAGCCAGCCACAAAAAAACATTTTTTTCTCTCTACATATGTACACTTCCATTATAGAACGTCTCAAAAAATTAAACACCGACTGCTTGTCATTTTATGAGATGTTAGGCGGGTAGCGGGCGTATCGCCAATAAAAACTTGCCAGTACAAATTCAATGTCCTTTTCCATTCATATAGAGTGCAAGTAGAACTAAAATATAACAGAGTATAAACAATGGCGGTTTGCCCAGCGGGAGTGTAAGCGTAGTGTGACGTAGGTACATTTAAAATGTGTCTAACCGATTTGATGCGACTATATAAGCAACACTTACTTGCTGTTTTTTTTTTTTGTTTTGTTTCAAAGATCGATCGGCAGACGACGAGCCATCATGACATGACTCATTTCTTATTAGGCCGGCGGCGGGTGAACGCGCTTTTACTTCAAATACATAGACTTACTAGTTTCATTAGTTGTGTGATTAATGGCAGCGTTAGGAAAACCTTTCACGTCGCGTCTCGTCGTGCTGGTTTTCATTCTTGGAATTTCGTGTAGCTTCTAAAAATATACACATGCTTTAATTTCTTAAACAGATGTTAATATTCAAAAAGACAAAAGTTCAAGATTGGAAAACATGGTTTTGTTTCCCTTGATACCACTAAGTTAATGTGAATAAAACTCATTTCTGAATATTCTTTTCAAAGTGCATTGTTTTAATTGTGCTTTGTAGAATAATGTAAGTTCTTCGTACACTTTTTGGAATAATATATTAAGCAGGCCTCGAGGAAAAATGAAAGAAATCGCTTTGAGTAGAACAATTGCATATGTGTACAATTCAAAAAAAATTCAAAATCGTTTCGATAGCTTGTAAAGAGGTATCGCAATGAGCACGAGTTTTGAGTTTCGAATTTTGAGCACATAAAGTATAAGAATTCGAAGTGAGACTCCTTCGAATTCTAGTCCTTTATGTGCTCAAAGTTTCTGTTATTATATTATTATTATATTTCCATGATATTTTCTACATGAGCGTATCGCTATTTTTCATAATAAAAAGATGGCAACTCTTAAAATAAAACAAACAAATAAAAAGGGTGGCGCAATAGAGCGGGGAGCGCCAGGGCATAGCGCATTTCTCACAACCATGGCTTTTGAAGGAAGTGGAGGGGACCAACAATCTTTTGCCGGTTCCGAACGGCTAATCGAAAAAACGCTTTTCATGGCAATGAATTTACCAACGGAGGACTTGTCAATTGCTCGCAAAAAACGATACCCTCGGAAAAACATTTTTAGCTTCTGTTGGGATTCGAACCACGAACCTGTAGATTAACAGACAGACATTCTAACCACCACGCCACGGTACCACTCATTAAATTGTCACGGAATATAATTGACTGAATTATATAAGCATTTTTTATGACATCTGTTGGGGGTGAACGAATTCAACACCAAAATAGCTATCCTGTGCAACCACCACTCGTTTTGCTATGGGGTTTTATCATAAACCACTTGAAAACATCAGGTTTAAGAAAAATGTATGGCAAAACTTGTGATGTTATGGGAATTTTTTGCTGAAACCACGTTTTTGTCCGGGTTGGAAGAGGCTACAAAAATCTTTTGCCTTAAAAATGCCACACTATTTCAAGCTTGAGCAATAAAAAGGAGCTCGCTGATTGATTGAAAGAAAACAATATAAAACCCAGCTCGAAAATAGACTAAATCATTTGAAAACAGCAATTGGATGTTCTATCAATAAAAGAATTTCTAGAATCCGTGAAAACGATAAAGTGAGACTATTTGGACCATAGGACGATCAAAGACAATAGCAATAATCCTCGGGAGATGGAAAGCAATGATTGTATCAATAACGAAATGTTTAATAATGTCTAATTTTAAAATGTCACTGACATTTTCATCGCTTTAGGGACAACTTTCAGGCAATCTTTAGCTTAGCCCGGTGGGTCGTTCTGACCAATTTTGTTCACACAAAATGTTGCTCAGGTAAGCTTCGAAAAAGTTAGACTTGAGCAACTTTAGGTGACCCAGTTAGTAAATAAGTAAAGAATTATTGTGAGTTAAATAAAAAAGTTAAGTGAATCAGTTTCATTCATTGAACCCAAGTAAAAGTATTGAAATAAACTTTGGGCGTGTTTACACATTAGTATGTATATATGAGCAGTGTTTTGCATTTAGTAATTCATTCAAACGTTTCATTTGATTTTTGATTTGATTTGCTTTACTTTCCTATGCACTATCATTTGTAGCTTAGGGAACCTGCAAACGGGGAATGGTTAAAACAACGAATCTTATTTTATTTTGCAACTGACAAATTATTTGATAAATGTCAATTACAATACCATGAACATTCATTTTAATTTAATAGAAAAGAAAACCACTTCTGCTTACATCAGTTCAATGGAAATAAAACATCAAAAACATTCTTTTACTTTTACCATAAATTAAATTGATTTTTATTTATTTATTTATATCGAATAACGTCTGCTTATTCTACATATAGAGATACATGGGTAAAACACAATTTTTCTCTGTTCAGCTTCTTATTCTTTTGTTTTTGAAACTAAATTGTACTTAAATTGTTCTATAAAAATAAAACCTTTTTGTTCGATTTTATTTTTAATTTACAAAAGAAAAGAAAAAACTACTTTATCAATCGCCTAAAAATCTTGATAAATAATACTATACTTCTCAGTGACAACAAAAGGAATATACACGTTCAGAACGTAGAACGAGGGAATTAATTAATAATTTGTTTTTTTGATTTTTGTGTACAAGTTTAGAGCACTCATCGTTCAATATTATTCTTCTTCTATTAAATATAATCTACTAACTCTTTGGTCTTTTTGGTTCTACTAGGCATATGCACAATCTTACAATCCGCGCAAACATTTATACACATTCAATCTTTTACTTTGGTTATAATTAGGTTTAGTTTGGTTCTCTACAACAATTTAAATATTATTTTCTTGTTGTATACTGGAATAGAATTTATTCTTCAATAAAATTGAATATTAGTCAAGTACAATGGGTGCAGGAGGTTTTGTTAGCTTCACAAGGACTGGGTAGTGGATGTTTTCGTCGTAAAGATCGGTTCCTTGAAGCTCCAAGTGTCTCTGCCAGATGATGTCATTGTATCGATGGACCACGTCACAGTTGAATCCATGTCGTAAGCATTCTTCGACGAAGAGGGTGAGTGTTTTGCCACGTTGAGGCGCCATAACTAGAGCTTCACCGTCTCGAGATAGATAAAACCAAATGGTGTCTACGAGCGCCGATCGAGCCTCATCAAAGAACAGACAGTCAGCGGAGAGTATGCAGTCGAATTTTTCAAACTCATTCAATGACCGGGCATTCAATTCTTCCCATTTCAATACTGAGCACTTCGTATAGCAGGAGAGTTCATTAAGGCAGACGGTCTTTCTCACGTTATCCACAGAGACATCATTACCATCAGTAAGATGGACAGCAAAAGGTTTGGAGTACTTTGAGAGCATCAAACCGGTTAGACAAGTCATGCCGCCACCCAACTCCAATATCCATTTTCCTCTATAAATTTCAAGATCAGAGAGCACATAAACAGTAAGTGCCTCTTCGGACGGCCATACGCAGATGTTCCCAGTATTGTTGAATCCCATTAAATCGTTGGCTGTCAAATGACGGTCGATATGGTGAATATTCACTGAATAGTCCATGCAACCAATAAGAACCTTGTATTTGTACCAATTGTCAGGCTTGCCCAGACAATTTAAAGCTATATGGTCCTCGAAACTGTCCTGCTTCAGTAGGTCAAAGCTCTTAAAACGACGCACTGAAGCTGTTCGCTCTTCATCTTCCGATGAAACCGTTTCTTCTGACTCCTTTCGAAGCACCTTTGCAAGGATCTTCCATCTCTTGCGAGCATTTGTTGGTAATGCTGGTGACGGCGGACTGCCGATCAAACCCAATTTGTCATTATTGTTTATCTCCAGCTTGGGGCAACATGCTCTTACACTATCTATGTCCTTCATCAGATGGCCGTTCTCTTTGATCGTGTTGAGAGTGTTGTCAATATCGTATTCGAGCATTAACGATATCGATGATAATTGTTGAATTGACTCGGCAGATGGCGTTTTATTGTTTTGTACTAATGTTTTGGTGGCCATAATTTGTTAGTTTTAATTTTTGACTTTCTATATTTAGTTTTGTTGTTTGTTTTTATAATCTCACAGCTTTTCGATATGATGAATGTTTTGATTTGAGTTGCTTTGGTTAGTAGTTGAAAGTGTCTCAGCTCATGGCGGGGATATGAAATTTTATTGTTGTTCAACCTGTAGTATGGAAAAATTTACCATTAGGTGAGAATATTATTTAAAAAAAAAAAAACATTTCCTTTCATGTGAGCTGGAATCATAGTGTGTTGCCAAGTATTTGTTTTTGAAAACCAGAAAAAACGTTTGGGTTTCTCTTGTTTTTTAAATTTCGTGAGGTGATCACATAATACCAGAGTTTTATCTATTTGCCAAGCTATGTTGTTCACCACGAGATAGTTTTCGACTCAAGCGAAAGCTTTACCAATCAATTAGTTTTCTAAACTGCTCACAACGATAACCATTTCACAAGTAAAAATTAAGTTCAAGAAAAACGACATCACTGAATACAACACGTCAATGACTTAAAAAACATAACACTACGGGTCAACGAAATGTCAGTAAGAACAGCTTACTTGCTTATCCTATTATTCCTTACCAGTGGTAAGGTTTTTAGAGTACATTCGTAAAAAATATAAAATGGAAATTCTCTGTTCATTGACAAAGATGTCAAATTCAGACAAAATCTTACAAAAGTCATACAGCTCAAAGCCAACATGACGATCATTCGGTTCTTGAAAGAATATTAAAAATTTAAACTAAAGCAAAGGAGGTCACCTGATAAAAAATACTTAGATATATGAAGCTTCCTTAGCCTACTTAAAGAAACTTCATTTATGTTTTGGCAGACGTCACTCGAAATCTCGCCTCGTCAATAACATTCAAGTATAGTTCACAGCGAAATATCAAATAATTCTTAAATTTTGTAGGCAGATATTTTTGAAGACAAATAAGTTCATTACACTGAATCATTTGTATCTCCCTCGAAGGCTAACACAAATTGAAATCCATATCAGGGTGTCATGGTGAAACAAACATTCATTCTTCATAATGTAATCCGTTCTTGTTTAAACCTCTATCCATTTTTGCATATAAAACACTGAAACAATTAATAGCATAATCCTGCCTTAGATTTTCTTTGTGTTTCCAATAAACAATAAGCAGAAAAAAGAACACACAACCAGAAAACGTGAGAGTCTTTCTCAGAAAAGAATAAAGAAAGCGAAAAATACTGAGAGAAAAGAATAAACGGTACGTCTTAAAAATTCTGTACCATTTCTCCTCTTTCACGATTATATCTAGCAACAATGCACGGCAACTCACAAATCATCTGTTCGCAAAAACGAAAAAAGAACAGAAAGGATAACATAAAAATCCTTGACGACATTGAATTTCTACATGTTGTAACGCGCCAAGGTATCTCATGCGACAGTTAATCCTTTAAGATTCGTATACATTTTACATTGTATCTTCTGTTATTGCCGTAAATTACCACCCATTTCCCTCAAACTTAGCCAACGCGATAGTACCTACTTGTGCAGGATAACAAATGCGAAATATCCTTGAAGAAATCAAACAAAACGACGACTGTGGCTCTCGGCGCATATTGCATTCATAGAATGGAGTAAGCGAGTGAGTAAAACGAGGCATTCCAACAATGTCTTCTTTAGTCGTCTTGGATAATAAAAGGATGACTTTTTTCAAGTTCCATACTTTGTTTGCTTTTTTAAAGCTCCTTGGCGGGGTTTGCTTCGTGTTCAGGAATTCTATGTCACTATATGAAATTAGCATTGAAGCTTTTTGTTACTGCAAATTATGAGAATCACGGGTACTTTAAAACTTCGCAATTTCAATCTGGAAACCTTAAACAGCCCAATCTTAAGTTTTAAGTAACAAAAAAACAAACATTTCAAAGGATACCATCATCATAGGTTTACAAAGATGAGTTAGGTCCCGATGCGCGCAGTGTTTTGACATAAATGCTATTTGGTTTAAAAGATAAATCGCTCAAAGCAGAGCACCATGCAGCTTACATGATGAACTAAGTTCAACTTCAAACTGAGCAGATAACGAAATGGTTGAATTAATACCTCTTGCCAATAAAAATTAAAGTTGGCTAATAAGGCCCCAACGAGAAGAAAATCGTGTTCATGTTAGATTATTTCTTCCATTTGTGATAGTGAGAGTGGTTGGTGGAAGAAAACGTAAGGTGCCCCCTTACTACCACCAAAAAAAATCGAGAGATGAACTCTGATGTTTCCTTTTGTGTTTCCTTCTTATCGTAGCGTATATGTCAAAATTTTTCCATTTCTTTTAACAAGTGGAGAAGAATACATTATGTATGTGACAAACAATCAATGTGTGAGTGCGCTGAGTTCGATATATGAAATGCAACCTTTTAGTTTCTACCACTTTGATATACAAAATGCAAATTTTCGAATGAGCTTCATCTTGTCTGAACACTTTGTGATTATGCTCGCGTAAGCTACCGCTAAGAGAGTAATAATAAATCAAAACAACTTTCACAAGTAACCACCCACCGTTGCAATTCAAGCTCTCAAGTCCTCCACAAATTCACTTCACATTGTATATGCAAATTCGTTTTTCAGTTAACCTCATCCAAAGTCCACCCACTTCGTTGTTAAATTTTTAAAACTAAGCAAAAATCATATCTTATGCCGAAAATATGAAAACGGACACAAGAACCGAAGGGTGTATTAGCCATTTTATCCACTTTCCGTTCCTGATATTACCAAAAAACCACCTCGTTTCGGTGGTAAAAAGGGATAAAACTTTGCAGTTGCAAATAATGTCTTCAGGGCGTACATACGATAAAATTTTCATCTATAACTTTTTACTTTACAATAGTTCACTTAATTTTACACATTTTACTTCCTGTCAGTTAAACAGTTTTGGCCCATTGGCCGTTTGACTGTATCTCAATGCTTAAGCCGGAAGTACGGTGGTCATGGCGGTTCTTGCGATAAAATGAATTGTAGGACCGGTGATTTATTTTATTTTTTTTTTCACTTCTCTGCTCTGATAGAGCAAAATCCTAACCAAACCAAAATGATTTTACAACTAAGGGGGGTCGACGGCACTGGCACGAATCACTTTTGTCTGCCTCTGTCGTGCTAAAGGCGACCTACATTCAACGCCATATAAAAACTTCAAATGCCTTTATTTAATTTAATGGGCAGAGGGACACACTGCGGGTGGTGGAAAGGAAGTGTGTCTTCAAATCTTGTATCCTCTTCGGGATATTGTATAAGGGCATTAGAGCCATCTTGTTTATGAGGAAACGTTGCAGGTATCATTTTAAATTACTGTTTATTTACCTCTGCTGTTTGTTGTCATTGTCAAGTTACTTTGGAGGGTTGTGAAGATTGTGTGGCAAATCACTTGCTTGGTTTATCTGGCTGGCTATGGCTTTCAGAGACGTCGGCGTGGTAATTGAGGCATTATATAGAGTTAGGGGTGAAAGTTTGCAGAGGAAGTTCGTTCAAGAGTGGGTTTTTGGTCAATTACCTTCGGCTGTGAATCAATAATTGGAACTAATTTAGACCACATGATGAGTTTTGGGTGCGAGTTTTAAATTGAAAAGGCCAGCTAAGCCACATATAAAGTTTTGCAGTTAATTGGAATTGAAATTGAAATTGAAATGCAGACTTAGCAGTTTAAGCTTAAGGTTTAAAGAACTTGGCGAGTGGACAACAAATCAAGGATAGAGATGCTGGTATAATAGAATAAAAATAATGGAAAAAGAGACAGCAAGGCCAATAATATAATCTATGTCTCTACAATGTATTATGTGAGAATCCATTTACAAAGTCAAAAGCAAACTGCATTTTGTTTCGTATTTTCAAAAATTATACAAATTATCCAGCTGATGATGCACATACACAAGACTACTTGAATTTCTTTTCAAAGCTTAAGGAAATAAATTTTTTTGACTGCAGCACTTCTTGCATAACACAAATGTGCTTTCATAACAATTTCAACGAGAACTTCACACCCATACGAATCTGGTGGATCTAACGAGGACAAATGTTAAAAATTTGGTTAAGTCTGTTAGATGTGGGGGAGGGAAAAAAGGATGCAGTTACATCGTACAACGGCAAATCAGCTCACCACATCAGAGAGCTTATGGCTGGAACAATGTGTTGGGTAGAATTTATGAAATTTATGTCTAGTTTCATAGAGAAATGGGCTTTTTAGTTTGTTGCTGATTATATCACGTCTCTTTCCCAGAAACTCTAAAATCGAATAATTTATTTTTAAGGCTTGATTCACAGAGTTATGAACGCAAGCGGTTTTAACGTTTGCATGTTAACATATCTAACAAATTATGGCTAATGCAAATGTGGTATATTGTTTTTGATATAGGGCTTGTTTTTACATCTGCAACTATAAGGGTATAATGATACTCGAATCATATCAAAACATTAATTAAGTGGTAAAATACCCATAGGCGGTGCAATAAATATACTGATATGAATTGGGCTTGAAAGTAATCTCTCAATGTCGACTCATGTTTCTACGGTTTGTAATGCAAATGTTCAAATTATGAGTAAATAATTTGACTTAAGGTTTTTGCAAATTATTGGTGTTGTTTTTTTAGTAAGCCATGAATTCATCAATATTTAGCAGTTTATTGGGATAAGGTAATTGCATTTTGCATGGCGAAGTATCGAAAATTGGATTAGATACTTTTTTGTCCATTGATTCAGTATGGCGTTTGCGGTATGACGCCCAGTAGGTAGTTACATGTTTGCATAGGATCTTTCGTATCGTAATATCTATCGGGTGTTTTTTTTAAAGTTGGTTTTTCGAATAGGGATAAAACTGCCATCTGACCACAACTCTAATGACATTTATGTTCAGTTTGGTTTGCCATTTCATCATGAACAGGTTGACAAAAGAATAACTCTTGCGCATCGTGCAAATTTATTTCGAAAATAATGGTTCAGTTCGCGAAGTTTACCGCAAACTCCGTGTATTTTGTTGTTCATCAGAGCAATTAAATCGGATAACCATGGATCGTTTTCGCACAACGTTTACTTTATTTGATAATACGCACCCGCAGACACGTCGAACAGGGCGCACCGAAGAAACAATTGCCGCTGTAGAGCAAAGTGTTGAAGAGGACCCGGATGAATCGATCCGCCACCGTGCACACCAATTGGAGCTTTGTCCATCAACTTTAGCGAAGATTTTGCGCAAAGATCTTGGCTTACGACCTTACAAGATCTAGCTTGTGCAAGAATGAAAATTTGACCTCTAGACTTGGCTTTATTCGAGCCAGCCGCGGCAACCACATGCCCGAAATCATATTTAAACATTAATGACATAAAATTATCCTTCTAATAAAGCTAAATTTATGGACATTTAAACGATTTTCTTGTGTTTTATTTCAATTCGAAGTTCTATACCTCTAAAAAAACACCCTTTATAATAAATCCCCAAACGAAGACGAAACCACCCAAAATATTCCCTTATGCGAGTCATATGAACTGCTGAATAGCCAACAGCCTTGAGGCATTAAGTAGGGTTGGGCGCCCGAGGACGAAATAACACAATAAGTGCAGATCAATCACTAGTGTGGAGCGCTGTGATCGCTGTGAGATCACAATGCTTATAGCGTCGTTAAAAAAAAATGGAGTAGTACCATAAGCATAGCATTGATTCTGCTTCAGACACAATCTCACCTCTTCTCTTAAAATAGTGAACGTCTCTGAAAGAAAAACCGATGCGTAGATGCTCATCAGGGATGTGGGCATTGCACTACCATATGATATCGTTCTTCATTAAGGCACAAGAACCACATTCATCATTGTTGAAACGTCAGTTTAAATTCGACAATAGTATGGTGCTAATGTCTAATTCAGTTTTGAACTAAGCCGAAGTAAGTAAAGTCTTACCGTAGAAATTATTCACGTATCCAATGTAAGTACATTGTATTAAGAAGAGCTGAATCTCAGCAGTGCTTCCAATCAACAAATGTTTACTTGGGTAACGCCTCGTGATCCACTTGCTGTAAAATGGGACAAAAGTTTTCACAAGCTTTACCCATATTCGAACAATAGTTCATCAAAGTTTTGTAGCAATCGGATGAATAATTTAGGAATGCACTTGCAGCGTCCTTCTAGCGCTTTAGAAACTTTAACAACGAACTTTTACAACGAATATTCCTGCGTGTTGATTTAAAATTATTTATTGAGTATATACACGAGTAGACAACCACCTGATAAAATTTTTGTAACAATACGAAAACGTATAGGGACAGACAGAAACACAGAATTTACTTATTGCAATAAAATGTTCTCTGAAATATTAAATAAACTAGCTGAATTATCCTTATCGGCTGCACTTAACTATTGTGTTTTTGTGTCCTTTGTCATTACAATCAACATATCACAGTCATTGTCACTGACATTGAATTCTTGGCATAAACAAGTGGTGCGATGACCTCCTCCTAGTAGCAACCTGTGTCTACCACATCATTTCTCAATAGTGACTGGTAAGCGGTTTCAGTCACTTACCACTCAAATTCCATTTGAGATCCTCCGTGAGTGAGGGTTTACTTGTCAGATGGATAATGTAGATGCAATTAATAACAGATTCGACAATACGGCACAAAAACTAATGGATGATTGTATAATGTATAACCTTCACTTATCAAACACACTGGTCGTGAGAATGATTTACGTGAATCGACAGATTTACATCAGCAAATTTGGATAAAGTGAACCACTGTCTGCTTTATAGAGCAAAAAGGTTTTGATCGACTTTAAGTGTTAAATGAAGTAATACAAAAACATTATTTCACTGTTCAGTATTTACACCCCCCTAAGCTCATAAGAACCTAAAATTCTTGAATTCAAAGAAATGAAAAACGAATAAAAATGGTACGCATTATGACGGTTGGTGTCATTTTCGTATTAAGACTTCTGAGAAACTTTACAAGGAATGTTTGTAAAAAGAACTTCTAAGCCTCTACCTTTATTAAAAAAAGATCTAATTTCTCAATTGAAGATTGAAAAAGAAATACTCTTCTTTCCTCAGAAAGCAGAAACCTTTCTCGAGAAGATGTGTCTCATTTAAAAGAATCCTTCCCACATAAATGAAACCATAAAGCTTTTCTAATTGTTCAACTAACTGCAATTAATCGATTGGAAAAATTCCATCAAAGAATCTCCCCAATTTTATATTCCTCTATCTCTTCTTTGAAGTAATGAAGACAAAATGAACTTCAAAAGAGTGGCCACAGAATCTTCACTAACCGAAAATCAATACCATTCTGTCATACTACATGGTTTTTAGATGCGGTCGAATGTCTTGTTTATTCCAAAAATAGGATTGCGTGTATTGATCCTTTCCCACATACGCGTCTCATCCCCATACGAGGAAAAATAAAATGACAGTGCGGTGACAAAAATACAAACACATTATGCTACAAACGCTCTTGATCTCTTCTCGTGTGAAAATAATTAATTTTGTTGCTATTAATGTAAAATGAAAACAAATTGAAGTGGAATGAAGTGAAAATTAGCGAAGTGAGCTATTTTCGTTTCGTATTCCCTTTAGACACTGTGATTGAGTTCAATTTAAAACGCTCACGCGAAATTTTAAGGGTTACCTTCTCTTTAAAATTTGTATATTTGTGACTACAGTGCCCACCAATGGCATGAGCCTCTAGGTCAAAGGTGATAATAATACTTATTCAACAAAGACTATTTAAAATGTATTCGACAAAGAAAAAAAAAGAAAAGAAGTTGAAATAAGTAATTATATGCTCAGAATAAGAGTTAAGTTTTTGCTCAAAATTTGAGTTTAAAATGGGCTTAATTGCAGGGATAAATTTAATGTTTTTGTCAGCAGAAACTTCCGCAAAAGAGTAGAAACTTTTAGGGGTAGACAACCTTTTAACTTGACTGCCACTACCGCTGGCTGGTCGCTGGATATTAAAGTCGATCGGGGGTTGAATTGATTTATGTACCGCTTGTGCGGTGTTTTCTTTTTACTTTGAAAACTTTATTACTTTTTGTTTTATTTGTTTTTGATTGCGATATATAGGTGCTATTAAGGGCAAGAAGAATTGAACTCAAGATAGCAATCAAACATGACTGTGGGTAGGAAAAGTTTTTCGTCTGTCTGGATTGTCCGATTTTCTTCAAACTTGGTACTCAACTCAGATATACTCCAAATGGAAGAGTTTTCGGAACTGGGGTTATATTTTCTGAGACACGTATCAATGCTTCTCCTTCAAAACTGGGTAAATGATTTTCCAAATGGTCAATCTCCTTTTTTTCTTTAAAGCCAGATTTTGGGGTAGTTACGAGGAATTGAAATCAATACTACCAAATGACTTCCACTCACACTAAATATTTGCGAAGCTTTTGAAAATCCTCCCTCACATTTAATTTAACTAAACGGTTTCTCTGCAAGAGAGCTTATCAAGTCTATTCAATTGATTAGTCGCTACTATATAAGTTCGTTCTTGTCGACAGTTGCTATTGACAGGATAAGGAAATAAATCGTTATTAGAACCTCTTTCTCAACCTTTTTCATGTCTCAAATCTTGATGAGTTTTGTAGCAAATAAAACAAAATCATAGTAAAACAAAGCAAATTCAGCACGCTTTAATATTTTGCATTTAAATCGTTGAGGCGTCAATCTAAAGTTCTTCTTCCTCAAGCGCCACTCACCGTTACACGCGATTCAGTTTACCTCAGCAGTAGACATTTATACGAGTATGAACGAAGGTAATAGGATTCCATAATGGGAAGCGAAAAGCTTTTTTGGATTAAATTTATTCCATCAACCCTCTCTAACTTAAATTCAATTTCAGGTATTGTCGTAAAATATAATTCAATTTCCATTGCATGACTATCTAGATGACACCACCTATCGTCTGTTTTACTAAAGGCGTAACAAAGGTATGGTGTGTGCTAACAAGACAGAATACACCATACAAAAAAACTTTTGTATGTGTAACCCAATTGTGCAAGTAGCTGAACCAATTGCTCGTAATCGCTTCATGTGCTCGCCGTTGCACATAAAGTCATCGTAACAATGGTCTTAGTGCGGTATGACACACAACTTGACATATAATAATTTAATGGGTTCTTCCCGCGAGAGTCTGATACAATGGGAAAACTTTTGATTTCAAACGGACATGGAACTAATATACGAACGGGAGTATAGGAGAGCTCAAAACAGTGGCTTGGTCACGTAGTTATGTTGGTGCGTGCTCAGATTGCATGATGACCTCATCATTTTCGAACAATTGGATGTTGATATAAGTGATGGAATAGCTGTCACTCAAACATGGTCAGTTCTTATAATCGCATTAAGGAATTGGAATGTTTTTAGCGTTGAGCAAGGAAAACGACACATTGTTAGACATAATTACATTTGTTTTAGTTATGGACTGACAAATATCGTGCATTTTGTTTGTCTTTTGTCGACTGGTTAATAGGTTTTAGATATTGCTGTTGTTACACTTCCTTGCTTAAAACGATAGCTGTCCTACTCAAACTAGACATAATCAAACTTCACCTTGCTCTTTGAACTTTAATAAAACGTACGTTAAAAGCAAATTAAACAAGCAGAGCATAATGCAATCAAAATAGGTGAAAAGTTGCTCTTCAAATGTTGATGCAATCCTTCAACACACACTACCAAATTCTAACACACTCATTTATCAAAATGTGTGCTTGAATTTTAAGTGCAGTAGGTACCTACCGACATCAAAAACAAACTTTCTTGCAACAAAAACATATTCGAAAACACAATGCACGTACACATCGTTTTGAAGAGCCTGAGTATAGTAGGCAAGATGCTTTGTTCAAATGATGAAGGAACAAAACTAAACAATGTGTTCCATTGTCCACAGCATTGTAGATTTGTATCTCGAAAACATACACTTGAACTGAGTGTGTGTATTGTTGCCTCTAAACATATTGAAAAGCTTGTACACGACTGCATTTAGAAAGTTTAACTTTTGTTTAGAAATTCACCCAAAAACTATGTTGATGATTTTCAGTTTAGTATACAAAACAATGTGCACTTAACGTATATAGGTAATGAAAACGCTGGAATAACAAATGGTTCGAGGATAATGCTTTGGAAATGAGAAAATTTGTTTGCTTTGCTAAAGATTCTTAGTTTTTAAAAATATTTCAATCTTCACGAATGTTATTCAATTGAGATTCCCAACATCTTCCATGAGTTTTGATGCCAAAAGTAAACGATATTTATCTTGAAGTTTTTTTTTAGCATGGAATCAAAATCTGAAATGTAGATCGATAAGGCAATTCTCATTCTTTAGACAAGCCTTCAAAATCGATAAAAATTGTAAAGCACTGTACTGCTCTATGTTTAGGCCTTTATAAAGTCTCGTATGGAAATTTAGATCAGACAATACATTCTTGAAAGTTTTTGCTGTACTGAGCTCAAATCCAGTCACAAAATTCCTCTATGACGCCAAGATGGTTGTAATTAGAAGTCAAAGAAACAGTGCATTACTCGTTGAAACCATGCCGTCATTCCTAGAGCAGTTCTGTGAGCAAAAAAAATAGTCAGAGCTGCGTTGTCTGATTCAAATCATCAATACTTATTATGAGTTTGAAAATTATGCCCCAAACAGTTTTACGATTTTAATGCTGAGTGTCTTAAAACTTCTATTAGATTTCAACTACATGCGTTCCTACGCGAACAAATTGTCAAAAATGTAAGCCCAGATGCAGTACATCAACAAATGTTTATGCAAAATTATTGTATAAAAGTTCAGCCCCAGAAAAGAATTGGTTGAGCATTAGGGTAACAATAGGTTTTTCGGTAAAGCAAACGGTAGAAGCCTCCTTTGAATATAGAAATAAATATCTTTTACAATATCGTAAGCCTTTTTCAATTTACATAAATAAAATAACCTCAAGTTTAAGTACAAACGGTCCCTTCAAATTGTAGTTGTTCTGCACCCCCCAAGGATTATTTATTTGTTTGTTTATTTCATCAAGCGTACGGATCTTTAAACTATTTAGAGTTCCTAAATATGAAACCTAGCATTGAGTTAGCTTTAGCAACCACGAATTCAATATGTGACTTAAAACTAAATTGATTATTATCAAAGATAACCCCTGAATTTTCTTTTTTTTAACTTCATCAGGTCAATGCCATTGATTGAATAATTGAAAACAATAGGTGAAGAGCACTTAAATAAAGATAGAAATTGACGACTAGAAACATTTAAGAAATTGAAGAACACCATTTCGCTAAGGACTCAAGGTCACTTTGAAGCAAAAGAGAATCTAGATTCGACTTATAACAGCGATAAATTTTAATATCATCTGCAAACATCGAACAAGGGGAATTTTTTAGGAAATCAAAGATATCGTTAATAAGAAGCAGGAACAAGGGGGGTCCCAAGTGACTTCCTTGGGGTACACCAGACGTAACATAAACAGCATTAGAACACACATTTTTAATTCGAACCAATTGTTTTCTTCTACTTAGATAGGATTCAAACCATTTAAGAATGGTACAGAAAAAGTCGAAGGACTCCAGTTTATTAATTAAAATTTGATGGTTTACTCTATCGAATCTTGTTGTTTTAACAGAAGCAAAGACCAGCCTGAAAAATTTTTATGAACAACTTCAATTGTAGTAGTTAACATGAAATACACTAAGAAGAAATAGTTTGAAAAAAACATTGAACAAAGAATTCCATATCGAGGAGAAATTTGCTTCCACAGAACTAAACTCTGTTGATGTATCCTACACTTCAAAACTTTTTCCTATACACCGATTTAATTCCCATGCAATTCAATCAAAGGACCATAGCCAATTTATTCTCCTTTGCAGATTGGTCTTTTTAAACTTATCGAGGTCAACCCCTTCGAATGTTATTTTGAGTTTCTTTTTACAAAACCACACTAAACAAACTCGTATCTCAATATTCTCTGTGACTATCTTAATTTAGATTCGCTGTTGCGGTTCAATAATTTCAAATTACCCTCATTCACTTTACTGCCAAACAGAATTTGGCTGAGAGAAAAATTACCATTACCACTTTGACACGGCTGCTTTAGAAAAGAATGCATTTTTTATTTTAAGAAAACTTGTCTCACTTTTTGCAATTGAATTATAAGTAAACTTTGTAACATTATGCCATTACTGGCACAAGAGCAAATCATGCAGACAACTGCAGCTATAAAAACATACGTTCTCTTCTATTGGATTAATGACATTAAAAACATGCATCGGGTGTTTGTCGCTGTCGTCGTTGAAAAGCTTTTCTTTTTTTCTTCAAGCCAAAGGATGATGTGTGTGCTTGTGCAGTTTTAGATGAAAATGTTTAAAGTACAGTGGTTCCTTGGAAAACTAATTGCGTTAAGTAAAGTGACGTAAATGTTGTCTGATCGCTTTGAAAAATTAATTTTGTTGCGAGAGATATTTTGATTAGATCACACTAAGATAACTTTAATATTTCCAGCTATTTGATTACACTTCAAGAGCTAGTTGAATAAATACTAAATCCTGGAGAAGGAAGCCTTTTTAGTAGTTTTAATATTAAACAGTGTTTTTTTTTAAATAACATGTTTTACGACAAAACCAAATAGGAAATTGTTTGAGAACGAGACGTCTGCGAAGTAATTGCTGTGACTTATTTTTTGCATCCACGTTTCTGCTACTGTTAACCCCCACCAGTGGTAAGGTGTCAAAAGTGAATGATCAACAATCATATTTTAATGAAAAGTTTACGGATTTCGGATTTTTGTCTTAAGGAAATAAGTTGGGAGCTCAGAGTGTTACGTTTCTGGTCTCATGAAACTTTGAGCTCCGAATCAAATGTTTTTACTACGCTTTAACATTAATGCTGTAATGATAGCCAAAACCTTTGCAGTCTAAAATTCTCGTTGTTAGCACAGAGGGTCTGCATTCTTTTGATAGTGAAGCAGAATCTTCGCAAGACAATTCGATATTTTCTTTTGTTATTTTGTACTTCGAGAGCACTTTTCTAGTCGATAATTTCAACCCTTTACCTACAATATTATGAAAATAAGTAGGTGACAAAAACTATGTGTTTGAACATGAAATAGAAAGAAAGAAGACTTTATTTTCGAAATTACTTGAAAAGAATTCAGAATTGACTTAAAATTTACGACACAGACTGTTTTTAAGATATTCGTTGGCAAGCGCCACAAAGCGCTCACTTGACTCGATCATGCAGCACAATAGCCCACAAGCGCATTGAGTGGGAAACGAGTGGTGCGCAGCACCGTGCATTATCTTCCGCATCAACTGAGCGTTATACCGGCAGGGATGGCTGTTAATGTTAGCTAGCTCTTGGCTAAGGACCATAGAATTCAATCTATATTTGGTTCATTGTTGACCCAACGTCTAGCATTTCACCCGACATACTTTTCTCAGTTCTCATTAATATCATCGCATTTAAATAGAACGGGATTTTAAGACGTTCGTTCCCCTCTTGAGCATAATCCGTAGAAGGGTGACATTGCATTCAACCCACAAGCCACAAGAAGCAGCATGTTACGTGCACAAGTATTTGTATCTGCCAGACCAGCAATATCTTATGTAAGCTAAGAGCCGTATTAATTATTGATTTAACCTTGAGTCTATGAAAATAAAAATGCTGATTTGCAAGACGCCAGACCCGACCGTTGTGGCAACCATTAAAGATTCTCAGCATTATTATTACGAAACCAAACACAGGTATACGCTGAATTGCTATAAACAAAATTAAAACAAAAAGAGAATTTTACGAAAAGTAAAATCAAAATTCTTGTTTACACCACCTTACGTCCGTCTGTACTTAACTACAAAGCGCGGGACGTGTTCGCTGAGTGCTATAATTAGACTCTGGGGACAGAGGAGCGACGACATGATGACATATTTAGGAAATGTCAACTATGAACGTTCGGATCAGCCCTTTCGATGGGTCTAGTCATAATATTTTCAAACATTTTGCTTTTTTACTTTATTACTCGTACAAGGGTCTGCACTTTGTAAATATATACAAAGAACTCAACTCAGTTTAACGCGGATGTTTTCGCGAAATAAATTACAACTTGGGAGTAATTTATTCGATTTTAAATTAGGGCACTGAATTATGAATAAATAGGTGCGCCTTCTCTTATAATGGTTTTGGGGAGTGGATTGACAATGATGACGGCGAACATTAGAAGACTTACTTTTTGAATAATTTAAATGAAAACCACGTCGTCGTTGATTTCCCTTCAACTCATTGGAATTTTATTTGAAAATTTTCTTTGGGTTAAGGGATTTTGTTTTCTCATTCAGATGGTTTCACAAATGCTAATTTATTTGATGGGGATAAGTAGGGAAATCAGCAGTTGAAAATCCATGATAAAAGTGCTTGTTAACCTTTTTTTGTCTCTACATTAACGACGAAAGACTCTTTTTCAACCTTAGATCATATTGCAAAAGGACACTCACATTCGAGATGATTTTTACTGGAGGATTATTTTAAGATTTCATCAAATACTAGTTATCTCGCTATCATGAACATTGAAACCGACAAATAAATTGGCTTCCTTTGACATAGGCAGCAATAAGTTTCTGAAAGCACAATTCTTTTTTCTTTTGAAACTCATAGTGGCATTAGCTTCGGGCGTGCGGTCTAAAACTGGTCGAAGCAATAATTTTTAAATTTATTGGCACGTGTTGAATAAAAATATTAAAAAATTATTAATAAAGTTTTGGTTGAAAGGAGGCACCCACCACTTCTGCTCTACGCAAGCTTGTGCAAAATCATCTGTCTTGTCTCGACCCAACCTCTCCATCCTGAGTTGTTGTCGCACCACATGCAAAACACCCTGTATAAAAAGTTCTGAGGTCATTCAATCACAGTGTGCAATTCATTCAGCAATTAAAGGCAAACGACCGTTCTCTTCGTTATCTCTTGCAGTTTGGGCCTTAGACCAGCGTAGACAACGATCATTGGGCGAAAATCGTGGCGTGTGACGTGGCATCAGAAAAGATGGTTCACGCAGGATAGCACACCATGCTTTAAAGCACATGCCTATCGATCTTTTTCGCAGCAGCTTCCCAAGCCAGTGATCAGCCATTTTGGCGTTGTCAATAATTGGCCGCACGGAACAGTAATTTGACCCCGTAGGACTTTTTTGTAGGGAACCGCGTAGGACCGACTTTATGCAAACTATACAGAAACGAACCAAGCACTTTAGGCCTCCAATATCATCCAAACAATCCGTGAGCTACAGCTCGAAACCATCAATTGAAAAATTGGAGTGACAGAATGCGCTACTGAAACACACAACCGAAGCACCCACTTAAGCGACATTGTGTTCCACTTTTAATGGGAATGTTTGCTCTTACTATAAAAAGCCACTTTACGTGGAATTTGATAATTGTGATTTTGTGGTATTTTTTAAAAAAAACTTTTATCCGGCACACCCTTTATATTTTTTTAAGTTTTAATTGAGTGGCTTTTGAATGAACAATAAAACAGTAAGCAACAACATTTAGACAAACATTATCATGATTAAATTTAATGAGTTTAAATGGGTGTATTAATCTCAAAGTGTTCTACCCCTTCTCCTGACAATTGTATCCTACTCATACGCTTGACAAAAAAGTAACACAGAGATGTTGCGATTATAAAGCAATCTCTTTGAGTATATGAGCCTATAAAAATACATGAAACGCTTTTGGGTTCTTAATTGTGTGAAAACAAATCTATTTTAAATGAAATGTATGACTTTCATAGATAATGCTTCAGTCAAATCTAAACGACCGTCTTTTTGCAAAACAACAATGATTTTTTTATTACCATTTTTCTCGCGCTTCCACAACCGTCATCATCACCAGTATCAAAATGTATCAAGTACTAATGAATTCCAATATCCTAATAAAAACATAAAGATGCCCATTTCGCTGACAAAAAAACAGTCAAATTCACCGCCGCCTCCACCGCCATCTTCCTTACTCGATATAAGGCGATTACAGTTTCAGATAAACATTGAACCGTAAAAGAGCTCTACTTATTTGTTGTATTTACGAGGAAGCTTAAATTGAGAGAACAGAGAAGAACATCTACGTATATATTACTCCAACAATGACGTTCTGTGGTGACGTTGTTCCTAGGAAAATTAGATAGTAGAGAAGATAAGCCCGCTTTAATGAATGACAATTAGCTGGACTGAGAGAAAATATTGATTTGTTCATTTTATATCCTTGTACTACGAAGTATCTTTTTTCAATGTGAAATGGAGACTCGTAATGACATGTTATTAGTATAATTATTCGGTTTTGACTATATCTGTTAATTTATTTAGGAATTGGCATCGATTTAATTACGAGAACTGTTTATTCTTGGTCTGGTCTCTGTTATAGTCTCCATAGTCCGCACACACAAGTACTTTTCTTAATCAAGGAGTCTTAGTGTTTTATAATATGTTGATCCAAGCCCCAACCAATGCAAAGTACACATGAATACGCGCGGTTTTAATTATTCGAGGACATTAATTTATAAACTAAGCAAGGTCCTTTGAAGCTTTCAAACTACGGTTGGCCGGGACTACAGAAAGCAAATTATATTTCCATCGGTTTACAGTTAGAAAACATAACCATCTACGTACGTAAATGTTAAAAAAATAAACCAAAATCGAAACAAGTGGCATATCCCCTTGTCACGTACATATAAATATTTTATTAGAAAAAAAAAAAAAAAAAACTTCAAGGTGAAACTTTAACCGACAAAATGGAAACAGATAATTTTACTCACGTTGCGACTACAATATGTGTGGGAAAAGTTTATTTTTATCACTTCGTATGTTTGTTCCTCAACATATTTTGTATGTAGAGGGGACAATTTCTATATGAGTGGAGGTTGCGGAGAGATATATGGAAAAAAAATGAAAGAAAATTAGGTTTTCTGATTGTTAACAGTGTAAATACGTGGCCATAATGAGGGTGCTTTGACGGTATTACTTTTATGACTCACACGCTATAAGAAGTGACAAGAATTTTTGTTTGGTTGAAGTTTATTAAATACAAGAAGTTGCGGGAGGTGGTTTTAGGTTATTATTTCACTTTTCTGTTATAATGGCATTTTTAGAAACTTACACATTAAGCTTCACTCGAAATTGATTCTATCGACGTCAAAAGCAACATTTATAGAAACAAGCTACACTTGCTTTCGATCAAAATCTTTTGATTTCACATAAAAACTCAAATTCAAGTGCGTCAAGAATAAGGAGAGGCTACTCCGTTTCACTTTACAGCCCTCGGAAAGAAGAAAAAATAAATAGGAGAAGAAAGAATGCTTAGTGGTAAAAGATACCCCTATATGATGTATTTGAAGAAATAATAAAAATAGATAATTGCAAGAAACTTGAGTTCAAATTTACACTTCGCGGATATGTATTTCATTTCTATTATAAATAAAAAATTACAACTCTTTCCTAGAAGAGTAGCAGCGGTACCAGTGATGTATTGTTCAAGTATCGTAGATTGGAGTTCGAGTATGCTCCTATAATGCACTTTCGAGATAGTCTTGTTACTTGCAAAGAATATGCAAATACCCTGAGTAAAATTCCAATGAATCTGTCGTAGAAATTTTTGAGAGAAATTCATTCGGCTCTGACCGATCTCAAGGTTGGTGCGCCCAAATTTATTTATGAAAAAGCCGGAAAAGTTTGGATTACTTAAAAAAAGAAATCAAAACTTACAAAATTTTAATAATGTTTCAAATTTGTATAGTTTGTTTAAATCAGAATTAAGCATTGAGTTCATATGAACATAAAAAGAGTAAGGATTAATCAAGCATTTATTGAGGATAAAACAAGATTTTGGTTACGACTTGTAACAACTTAAAGTATGTATCCCCCACAAGTGGTAGGGTTCCAACTAATACTCTTCTCAAGGCTATGCTTTGAACTTTTGGAAGTTGTTTATAGACTGAAGAAATCACGGTAGTATTTTTCAGTTAATAACACAAACTTGTATTATCAGCACGAAAAAAAAAAAACTGGCTCGATGACGTAAATTCCATCCAAACACTTCAAGCCAGATTTTAATTTCCAGATTTATTATAAATCATTCACTTCCAAATTGGAAAGGGATATTTAGAGGACGCCAAGTTTCGTCATCTAATCAGAAAATCATATTTCTTTCTTCCTCTTTCTACTTTTGACAGAATTTCCTAAAATTTTCTGCATGCTCACTTAATTTTTCTTTCACTTAGATCCACTGAAGTGATCCTATTTTACGTTCGTGTAGGATTGTCTAATGTAGGTTAGGTTTAAATGGCTGTCAGGAAAACAAACTGACACACTTAGACCAATATTAGGTCCATGTGTCTAATGTAGCTTCGGTATATTAATCGTTGATTGATATATAGCGAATAATCAGCACCTGACAATGCCAATTTCCCAAAAATTTCTAAATTTTTGCAGAATTTTGACAGCGCAATAAGCTTTCTGAGGATTTAACACATATTGGGTAGCTAAATAAAGAACGAATGTACCTCCTTCTCTAAACATCTTCCTTTTTTTAAGGGTTCCTGCGAGAATCCTTAGAGCTTTGTTTATTCAATTAATACCAAAGTATTTTCTTTTATACTCGGTTATCTTCCATGCAGCTTTAGACGAGAATTTCAATAAATATTTAATGATCATAATTATTAAGACTTAATTCATCAATTTCTTACTGTTTCTTCTGAGCTGCACACAGCAATTTATCGCATCCATTAAATATTTATTATATAAAATTATGACTTCATGGAAATAAACAAGAATTTCTGACAAGCGCCTGAGTGCACAGGAAATATTGACTTTCGTCTTTATGAATTATATTTTCAATGAATTTAACCACAAATTACTTATGGAACCGTTCCATCCATTTCATTAAAGAATAACTTGCTCCGACATTAAATGAAGAAGATGCACATTATGAGCAAAATTTCATAGTCAGTTAACAGTTGTGCGCTCTTAGGGAAGAGATTTTTTTTGAGATCAGCAAATGGCCAGCAAGTTATGAAATATTCACAATTTTTTTCTTCTGCAACCCTTATTTCGCTTTACTTAAGCTAGGACGCAATATGGATTCATACAGGAATTTTCATTTGCGCGTATATAAATACATCCTCGTATTACGGAAAGCTGCACAAAATAAAAAAAAAATTTAAATGCAGAAAACTGTCGTATACTTTGGTTGTAAGTTTTTGTTTGGGCGTCTGGTAGTTCCGGATGTGTAGTACGAGTACTTAAAACGTTTCATTCATGAATTTTTAATTAAAAGTATGGTCGAAATACAAGATAACAACAAACAAACAAAAAACACATCCAAAAAAGTTAAGCTTTCTGAATCTCTAAGGAATTTAAATGTGATTGCGTAAGCATATACGAGTGTTTTGTCTAACAGGATTCAAATGAATAACTTTTATTTTGCAAGTATTTAAAAAAATGTGCATAAGGACCTTAAAATAAAAAATTCATGAGCGTGTAAAGATGACTATGACTAAAAAAGGAAATTGTTATTATTTAGATGAAATTCTTAAGATATGACCCAACATTCACTCAAGGCTGCACGCAGTGTGGAGTAAAGTGCATTTATGTTCAACTAGCCGAAAATACCCGGCGTTGCCCGGGTTCCTTTTTGCCAAGGCTTCATACCTACAAAGCTGGAAGTATCCAAAGAAGGAAAATCCAATTTTATTTTTTTTTTTATTTTTTTATCCTTTTTATTTTTATCTTTACTTCTTATTAACTTCATCAAAATGAATTTAAAGATTTCCAGGAAGCGCCTGAGAAACCCAATGGAAGAAACAATAAGCAACAAATTACTAATTAATTACGATTCGTGCTATAATTTGTTGCTTGTTTCTTCCATTGGCTTTTCTTCAGGCGCTTCCTGGGAGTCTTTAAAAATAATGTGAACGATGAAGTGAATCTGCATTTGTCAGTTCATCCGTTCCCATTTGTCATGCAAATTTACTGCCATTCGAATGCCAGTGCTGACAGTCAGTCCAATGAGCGTCAATTTCTGCAATTTGCCATTGACATTTTTCTGAATTACGTCAAATTAGTTAATTTGTAATTTAGAGCCAGTTTTTCAGTGCAGAGTTGTCCTGTGGTGAGAATTTTCGAGTTAACCCATACGATCATGAGTTATGTCAGAGTTGACTCTTCACCATAGGATACAACAATATGAAAGACACACTGAAAAATTTTAACTCACCACGAATCTCAGCAATTTGCCATTGGCATTTTTTTGAATTACGTCAAAAAAGCTCATTTGTCATTTAGAGACAGTTTTACACTGCAGAGTTGTCCTGTGGTGAGAATTTTCGAGTTAACCCATACAATCATGAGTTATGTCAGAGCTTACTCCTTACTATAGGATAACTCTTCACTGAAAAACTGGCCCTTAGGAAATGGCAAAAGGATACCTATCATTGCACTTACTTTCGGCGCTGATCGAAAAATTATTTTTCACCCCTCTATATGTGCACTCACCACAACTCTTACATTGCGATTACTTCATCTTCGATCGCTCCTACATAGCAAAACCACTTGCGAAGTGTCAAAATCCATGCCCGAGTTTCAAAAAATGAATTTCACCGACATGTCATTTGAAGGACATGGAATTTTTGGTCTCCGTCGGACTTTCGGTAGATTTAATGTTGGCTGAGACCACAGGTGAGTTTTCGAACAACTAAAAGTAGATATCTGTTAAATCATAAACAGCTGAAAAAACATAATTTTCTGTGAACTACTTTTTTTTCAAACTGCTATGTACTTTATTTCCAATTTTGAAAAAAAAAAACAAAAACAAAAACAAAAACCCAACAAACTTCAACCCAGAAAGCAAAACAAAATGAGTCAACAGATGTTTTGCAGTCATCTACCGCCGTATTAATAAACGCGGAATGGCTGGGCTAAGTCTTATACCGTGAACTGTATTATCTTTTGCCATAGCATTTTCCACTTAATCCATGGAATAAGACTTAGCCCAGCTATTCCGCGTTTGTTAATACGGCGGCTAATCTTTAACATGGGATTTCACAAACAACAAAAAATGTCACGAAAGTTATCTATATCGCCTTAGATACTTTCTTGAACGCACCTATTTCCTTTTCACTGATTATCCATGGAGTTGGCAAAGTCAACCTTGGTTCAACCCACCATGGAAACAGAGTATGGGCTGCAATTCTGATAATTATTATTATTCTAAACGTCATTTGGAATGTAAACAAAGGTTGGTAAGTACGAAAATTTTTTTAAATTGTAAGATATCTTAGATTATTGTTATTTTTTAGGTTTTCAGTATAGCCTATAACCAGACCATGGTTATAGGCTACCGTATGGAATAATTTTCGGGCCAATTAAATAGGTAAGTTTAAAGATTTGCTCTTTCTTAGGATTTTTGGCGCGTGCAAACAAAAAAGCTATTTTATATAGTAATCAAGATATGGGCTCGTTGAAATTCGTTTTGTTGACTTAAAAATATTGCTAGAAATCAAGGTAAGGGCTTAGATCAAGGTTTTCTAGTTTTAGTAATGAAGGCGAATTGAAGGGAGAGCATATTAGACAATTCTAATGCGGGAAAAACAGCCATTTCAAATGTTAAAAACAGTTTATCGATTCAGTTGATCTGCGCTTTTGATGGCAGTGTGTGATTGCTTTCGGAGGACTCGAATTTTTAATGAAAGGCAACTTATGTAGAACCCCACGCATTTATGCAACAGCCTCAATGAATTACTAGAAGCAAAAAAAAAAAAAAAACAATCGACTAGGTCCTCTTTTCAAAACGTTGTAACTCTGCATCCAATTCGATACAATTAAAAGTACCAGGGGAATTATAATTGTTATCTGCATTGACATGAAGGCTTTTCCCCATAATGATGTCATCAACCAAATTCAACTGAAAAAAAATCAATTTACTCAAAACAAAATTAAAATGAAGAAAGGACACTCATAACAATTTAAAAGATTTTAACAAATAACTTAACTGCTCCATTTCACAAATAGAAAAGAATGGACAATTTTAAGTGAACAAAGTTGAATCATTATTTTACACTTTTCTTGATTCGGAAATATTTCATTTTAAACACGGAATACTTTTTCAATTCCAAGTTTCTGATTTACTTTAAGCGTTTTGTCATTTGTTATGCTTGCGGCATATTTTCCCATCAAACTTGGCTTTTTGTCTTGTTATAAATCTTCAAAAATAAGCAACGGCTATTATGACACAAGAATAAAATAAAAAAGAGGAGAGAAGAAAGAAGACCCTACTGTCACTTGTGGAAAACTTTATTTTTAACTTTCGTAACCCAACTTAAAAACTAAAAATAATTGATTTCAAGTGGTATATCCATGGAAACAGCTGAGTTTTTACGTTGCTCATTTCTTCTGTTCACTTAGTATATTGAATATATTACTTATTTAGGACATGCAGCTTTGCATTTTGCTTTATCTCTCTCTCTCTCCACACTTCGAATGTAAGATCTCATTCAATTCGGAATTTAATTAAAAATGCATAAACTCATCAGTGGCAAGTTAAAATTTACTATGCACATCGGAATCAAAAATGCATTCAGTTCACAATGCGTCAAAAGAATAACGGTAGTTAAAAAAGGCTGCGAATTCTTTTTTAACTTCATTGGACGATGCCCGCATCGACATTGTTCGATTGATTTTTGTTTTTGCTGCTTTAAGGTTGTTAAACTTAAATGTCCCTTGTCGGTCCACTGTAGAAATGGGATTTTACAGAAAGGACCTCTCTGTGAGGGAAGGATGTATATAGTACTGGGATAAATAAGCTGTTGTTCGAACTCGTCCATCCAAAGCCAATTAAATTGTGTCGTTGCGGAAATGGATTTGTTGCTGTTTTTTTTTTTTTTTCATTTCTGAGGTGTCATTTTTTGTTTGTTTGTTGCTCTGTCGTTTTAAGAGACAAAAGGATAAAAGCAAATTAGTTGAATTGCAGCTTTCTGTGGAAATTGATTACGACGAAAAATCAATTCAGATTTATGGTTTGAATTACTGGTATTGAAATTCATCGAAAAGTGTCAATTCGTCGTGTGATTTCATCACTGTTTTAAAAGGAAATTGAAAAAATTTATTAAATTCTTTTAATCTCTTGTTTCTTGTTTCTTTGTTTCAATGGCGTCAAAAGCATTGTGGTCTCTAGAAGATTACGGCTTTCCCGCTTGTGTGTTTCGCATTTGATTTACAAAATTCTTGTTATGTATAAAGCCTTACACTTCCCCAAGTTACTTCAAAGGCAGTCTTAAGGGTGTTTTCTCTTTAGAGTCACATGGTATTGGTTAAATATAAAAGATGTTCTTATGGCATTAGTGCTCGAAAACGATTTCTGGTATATTGGCCTAGCGGCTGGTTTATATGAAGCGTCATCGGGAGGTAAATTTTTCGACAACTTTTTAAGTAACTGTGGCCCGTATATATCGGCAATGAAAATTAGCAAGTGTTTTTCTGGAGTGAGTCTAATCTTTGTGAAATGGCAAAACGTACTGACCACAAATATACTGTCAGATGAAGAATAGACAACCCTTTGAATGCATACACAAACACATAGGGGCTTAACAGAGTGAGGAACCCCGGGCCTAGCGAATTTCTCACATCATTGTGAGGGAATGGAGAGGACCCACAGTTTTCTGCCGATTCTGAACAAATATTTTATGTTTTCTGTTGGTAATTGAACCACGAAACTTCCGCGTAACAGGCAAACATGCCATTACGCCACGGGCATCAAATCTTTACATGGAAAAAATAGCTTCTGTTAATTTTATGTAATTTTAAAAAGAAACCTATTTTTGGCCGATGCTTGGAAATTAAATAAATACATAGGGTGGCGCAACAGCGCGAGGGGCCCCATGGCCTAGCACATTTCTCACAACCATGCCCTGTGAGGGAATGGAGGGGACCTACAATTTTCTGCCGGTTCAGAACGGCTAATCAAGAAAGCGCTTTTCATGTTAATGAATTTACTAACGGAGGACTTGAAAATTCCTCGCGAAAGGCGATACCCGTGGAAAAATATTTTTGCCTCTATTGGGATTCGAATCATGAACCTCTGGGTTAACAGGCCGACATGCTAACCATCACGCCACGGGTACACGCGTTGCAATTTATAACAATTACATATGTATTTCAAAATAATATACGATAAACAGGCGCAAGGCGTTTTTAATAAGCAGAAAAACTGCGATACGAGAGTACAAAACAAACACATCATTAGAAAGAATAATTTCCCCCAGGTCTGACTTATACTACTCAGTCTAAATATGTATCAATCTTAAAAGGCATCCTTATCCTTTTATTTGAAATCATAAGCCCATGTAACGCAAACAGTTTTAGCATATTTAATTAATTATATACTTGCTTGCAAGCATCTTCTTTGTGTAGATCTGACGTGTCGACAAACGTTTCCTCAAGGGATTTCCAATTGCTTGTTTTATTTTGTTGCGACATTTCTTTCCACTAAATAAAAACAAAACAGGATAATTTTTTTTGCTCGCATTTAATGTTGTTGTCCCTCAACGGCTAATATCCTTATAAAAGCCTCAACGAACAATTACTCGATGGACTGATGGAGCTGGGTGTGTGATGATAGGCGTATCATTTGCCTCACGCATGTTCTATACTCCATGCTACAGAAGCTTTTGCCCTCACACGCATCAAATGGCAGAGATCATTATCCTTGATATCATTTAGGTGTCTTTGACTTAAAGCAGCTCGAGGAGAATGTATACACATTTTTTTTGCAAAACATGAAAAGTATATAAAGAGTATATTTCAACATAAATAAATCATTCGATTTGGTCGCACGTGTGCTTTCATGCAATGTATCGGTTCGCCTTCAAGAAAGGTTTCAGACTTTTAGGGTTAATAAAACTCACAGACTGCAAAGAAAGGTAGGTACACGCAAGGCTGTATGTTATAAGAAAGAAATTAGGTGTTGGTGGTGCTTAAGCCTTAGTGACACGTATCTGAAAAATGTAACGTAGGCTATTGTTGAAAAAGTTACTTGCAGTAGCAAAATTCATTTTGAGGGAAATACATACTCTCAAAGCGGTTAGGATAGCGTGTTGTTTAGGCATCATTTTCAGACTAGAAATTAAAATGTTTTGAAAGAGTCTAAGGTCAATGCCATCTTAGATGGCTAAGCAGTGTAGTTATCAATACGATGATATTTAACATCTTTGAGCTAAGTTCTTATACTGAACTTACTAAACCCAACTCGAGATCACAATCGAAAGCGTTAGTGGAGCAGAAAAAAAAAAAGAAAAAAAATCGATTCACAATCAAGAGATCTATTATGGGTGGCTCTCAAGCAACGAGTAGTTTCAGAAGCAGAATGTGCGGATGATCAAGGATATGTATAGAGGAAAAAAATATTCAGTTGGAGTCACTGAAGCATTCCAAGCCACAGGACTACACAAAGAAAGTCTTGAGTTTTTTTTCTTTTCTCTTTTTATAATTTGCGCGCTCTGAAGGGGTTGTGACTACCTTTAATATGTTAAGTAACACAGTCCGATCGTTAAGAAAAAGGGAGAGAGCTTTAAAGGAGATACCGATGAAAAATAGTTGAAAAAAAAAGTAGAGCTGGCAATACATTCCACATTCGCGTAGTACGGCTGAAGGAATCTCTGTATTTAACAGTACGTCCGAAATGATGGGCGTTCCCCGAAGCGCGAGTATTACGGATGAATTGTTTAAGAGGAGGAATGCAGCTGGCAATCTCACAAGAGAACCGTCTGTTGGGAGGGAAGTTCCTTTCGAGAGACAGAGAGAGAGAGAGATATATATATATATATATATATATATTAGACCGGTTCAAAAAAAGTGACTTTTTTCTTTTTCTCGATGCACATCGATTTTTACCTTCGAGTAGGTGTAAAAACAAGCCTGTTAAGATTTGAGCTCGAAAAATTAATATTTAGAGGTAGCTCATCGCAGATTTCCATTTCCCATACAAATTGTATGGGGAAAAAAACATATAATTTTTGGAGTTTTATATTTCGGTCTAGAAGCAAAGTGCCGAGATGAGCGATACATATTCTTATAGAAAATTTGTTGTTCTACAAAAAAAGTTTCTTATCATTTTTCGACAAATTCACTCCTTCAAAAGTTATTCAAGGTTAAAGTTTGAACAAAAAATTTTTTTTCTTGATTTCTGACAAAATGTTAAAATTTAACACTTAAAATCATAAAATCATTCGCTTATGACACATATTTTTAAAGAACATTAATTGTTCTACAAAAAAGGTGTTTTATTATTTTTCGACAAATTCACTCCTTCAAAAGTTATTCAAGGTTAATTAAATAATTAATTAATTAATTAATTTTTTCAGAAATCAAGAAAAAACCTAAATTTACTCTAAATTAAACTTTAACCTTGAATAACTTTTGAAGGAGTGAATTTGTCGAAAAATGATAAAACACCTTTTTTGTAGAACAATTAATTTTCTATAAAAATATGTGTCATAAGCGAATGATTTTATGATTTTAAGTGATACATTCTAACATTTTGTCAGATATAAAGAAAAAAAATATTTGTTCAAACTTTAACCCTGTATAACTTTTGAAGGAGTGAATTTGTTGTAAAATCATAAAAAACTTTTTTTGTAGAACAACAAATTTTCTATAAGAATATGTATCGCTCATCTCGGCACTTTGCTTCTAGACCGAAATATAAAATTCCAAAAATTATGTTTTTTTTCCCATACAATTTGTATGGGAAATGGAAATCTGCGATGAGCGACCTCTAAATATTAATTTTTCGAGCTCAAATCTTAACAGGCTTGTTTTTACACCTACTCGAAGGTAAAAATCGATGTGCATCGAGAAAAAGAAAAAAGTCACTTTTTTTGAACCGGTCTAATATATATATATATATATATATATATATATATATATAGAGAGAGAGAGGGAGAGAGAGAGAGTTTCAGTTTCAGTTTCAAAATTTCTTTATTTTTACTATATTTCGTTTTACAATAGGCTACCCACAAAGCAAAGTGCTTATCTGCAGGTGGTTAAATACAGTAATGTTATTAAAGTTTAAAAGTGATTCAAAAGATCTGTTAATGTTTTTGTTGAAATGAATTTTGACTTTGATAAATTATAAAAATAGCAAAACAATCAAAAATAAAAGAAATATATCTTATTATTTACGACTTAAATGAGAGGTAAAAGTGGAAGTTATTTTTATGTTATATTAATTATCGCACAAAATACAATTCTAAAAGATGTTTTTTAATTTCTTTTTTTCTTTTTTTAAAGTTTAATATATTTTTAATATTTCGGGGTATTTCATTTAGAATGTTCGGAGTAATATATCTAAGCTCTCTGTTCCCGTATACGTTGAATGTGGACGGAATTTCCAGCATCCCAAGCGCTCTTCTCCTGGTATTAAGGTTATGTGTTATCGGTTGCAGGAATCTTTCATCTTCCATATAATAATTCAAAACAGTCAAGCGGTAAATTGCGTTTACATCTAATACTTTAAATTCGGCATTAATAGGTTTGATCAGTTTAATTAAACGATGTTGTAGGTTCAATATCTAATCTAGATGTGTTTTTGAAGCGTTTCCCCATGCCAGGATCCCATATCGAATTCGTGATTCTGCTAACGAGTAATATACTTTTTTGAGAACTTCAAAATTTGAAAATCTTTTTAGATAAGTTAAGGCAAACAGTGTGCTTTTGAGTTGGTGACGTAAAGTGTTTATATGATCACGCCAAAGAAAATGCTCATCTATAGTGACTCCTAGATACTTTATTTTTTTGACGATTTCGATTGGATTATTGTTTGCTAACATTGGACACTGGTCGTTTCGGTGAAAGACATTGAATGTTTCTTCTCGTTTGGATGGGTGGCGTATATGCATAACTTTTGTTTTGAGAGCGTTAATAACAAGTCCATGGTCGTGGCACCATTTGGATACATCATCAAACTGCTTTTGAAGTATTTCTTCGGCTGAGCTTAATTGTTTGTGTTTGACTATAATGGCGATATCGTCTGCATATGCATAAGCTGTGGTGTTTTTAAACAATCTCAAAAGTTCATTCGTAAAAAGAATAAACAATATTGGGCCCAGTTTCGAACCTTGTGGAACACCATATGCACTAGGTTTTTCCTGACTTGTAGTAGTTGACACCTTGACCTTGATCTTTCTATCAGTTAAATAGTTTGTAAGCCAATCTGATAAGTATCCTCTTACTCCGACTCTTTTCAAGGTGCTTACAAGCTTATCCTGACTCAGAGTGTCGAAAGCTTTACGAAAGTCGATGAATAGCACAAGGATGTGATGGTTTCGATTAAGGCCCGCGTTAATTGTGTTTGTAAATTCTCCCAGAAGTTTTTCAGTACTTTTATGTTTTTGAAATCCGTATTGGTTTGGATGTAGAACTTGGTGTTTACTAATAAATGTGTGTAGTCGGTTAACTACTATTTCTTCCAAACACTTTTCTACGACTGACATGATTGCAATTGGTCTAAAGTTTTCGGGGTTACTTTTTATCCCGCCTTTATAGATAGGACGTATGACTGCTGTTTTCATGATTTTTGGCACGCAACCTTGTGTCAGGCTACGATTGATTATTGTTTGTACAACAGGTGTTAGGACTTCTGCGTTATTTTTTAGATCGATTGGTCTAATTTTATCTGCTCCAGGTCCTTTGTTAATGTTTATTTTGCTTAGAATTTTATAAATTTCGTCCTCGCTAGCTTCTCTAATGTAAATACTCTCAGAGATTTCCAAGTTTTCATGATTAAAATTTTGCGTTTTAATATTGCATATATGCATAATGCTAGAAACTTGGTTTGCAAACTGATTAGCAAATTCTTCCACGATCCCATAAACACCATTGACGTTTGTAGAGAAGTTGTTTTGTATGACTTCATCAATTGAGGCTTTTTTTCTTCCCAAAATTTCATTTATAACGTTCCACGTTTTTCTTGGATCATATTGTGCATTCGAAAATTTTTGTTTGTAGTAGTTGGTTTTCGCAATTTGTATATTATTGTTTACAACGTTTCGGAAGTTTTTATATTCTCGTTCATAACTTTGGTTTCTTGGGCTATTTTTCCATCTCCTATATAGCGTATCTCTTTTCCTACACATTGTTATTATTTCACTGTTGATCCATGGTTTTTGTATTCGTTTTTGTTTTGATTTCTTATTTATTTTTGCTTCCATATATATGTTATTTATTTTTGAAACGAAGTTATCGTAAAGAGTTTCGATATTGTTTTCTTGAATCATGTTTTCCCAGTTTGTGTGTTGAATGATCTCGTTAACTTTATGTTGATCAATATGCATACTTTGAATTTCTGCTAATGATCGGCATTCATTTTGTCCTTTTATTGCATAAAGTATGGCATAGTGGTCGGCAATATCAGTTTCCACAACCGCAGAAAAAATGTCTTCTTTCGTTATGCTTACATATATGTGATCAATAAGAGTAGATGTATTTCGTCTTATATCAACACGTGTTGGCTTTTTTATAACATTTGTTAGTCCCTTTGATGCCATCATCTCCATATATTTCAAAACTAACGAATTGTTTTCATCAAGTACATCTATATTCATATCACCTAAGACTATATTTTGCTTTTCTGTGTTGATTACTGTATTCAATTCGTCAATAAATCGAACTGCGCTTAGTTTTGGACGTCTATATATTGCATGTATATGTTTTTGTTCATTTCCGTGTTTAACTTGTAAATGAATTCCTTCATAGTATATGGGGTTAGAAGGTATAATTTCATATGTTATACCTCATATGTAAATGAATTCCTTCATAGTATATGGGGTTAGAAGGTATAATTTCATATGTTATATTATTTTTTATAAATACTGCAACGCCCCCTCCTTTCATTCCTTTCCTATTAATAAATTCAGATTTGAATCCATCAATATAAAATATTTCATTGTTTCTTTTAGGTATATTAATTTCATTTAAAACCAATATATCGACATATCTTAACACATTTCCAATTTCAGCTATGTAACTATCCCAATTTTTTGTAATGGATCTTATATTTAAACAAATGCAACAAAAATTCATGTTTTTTAAAAAT